>QEWY01003232.1:317847-335606 GCA_006503575.1 Baylisascaris schroederi
TATTATTTGGAATGAACTCTCATAGATAGTATGGTTCTTTCAAGTAAGACATTTAATTTAGCCGACAAGTCATTGAAGATTAGTTTATGTTGTTTTGTTTGCTTTTGTTGAGATGGAAGAGAACCACTGTGTTGAAGCTCGAGCTGAAGCTTAAACTCGAGCTCAAACTAGAGAATGCGCTCACTTTTCAAAATAAAAGCACCAATAAATTCTGAAATCGTCGAATACCGTGTCTGCTGTACGATTTTGCAGATATATGAATAAAAGACAAATTACAGCAAGCTCATATCTGTGTGTATATATGTTTGCATGGATGGGCATATATTTGTCCATCTGTCCATTCCTGCTAGTTTCAACTTAAGAGCCATTGAAGCTAGAGTTATAAACATTCGCGGTATAACATGTACCACACTGGAACATCCTTCCTATATTAATATTCAATAAGGTCCGCAAAATTCTGAAAAAAAACAATAATTTAAAATATTTAAAATAACACAGAAATATGCTTGCATTATACGATAAGTGGCATTGCAATATAAGCAAAAGTGAATCTTTTATAGGAGAGTTGTGTAAACAATCGATTCAATAGAAATATTATTGCTTTATTATGCTTGATTCATTACTAAAATGGGAATTGTGAATGGAATTGCAATGGTTTACATTGCAAATAGAATTGTAAATGCAATGAATTACATTGCAAACATAGCACTTTCATTAATAAGCTTCTTTACTTACTCTTTTAATGATTTTGCGTATTCACAATCATTGATCTTCGATTATTAATCTTACATAAGAAGAATATTTTTATATCCTCATTGCAGGTTGTACGACCACCAGAACCTCGTAAGTTTCTTTCTATGATGCGTTCGGTATGGGCCACTGAAGCATCTGCAAAATCGGTGGGTGATGATAAACCACCACCGACACTTGTGCATGGTGTCACAGGTACACGACGTACAGGAACTTATGTTATTATGTCAATGCTCTGTAGACAGGTATATACTCGCCTTATTAAGGTATTGGGAACAGCGATAAGATAGATGTGTATATGCATAGGACAACGTTAAATGGTGATAAAGCACTGAAGCATCAATGGCGAGGTCATTTATATCATGTGGTTGCATTAATGAATGGTGATAAACATACTGATAGGCCGTACGTTATAACACGCCATACGTTATTCTGCATAGATTTCAATTTCAATGCATTGCTACTTCAAAGAAGAAAATTCTCTTAGTGAAGATGACAACGTTTCATAGTTAAACTGATCATCAAGATTTTTCAAAATTTTCCGGAAAAATATTAAATGTTCCATTGAAAAACTTTGCTTAGGTGTGTGTTGAAGTGACAACCATAGTATGCTGAATGAAACACAGCGAGATGGCTAAAAATTTTTTTTACCAACTGTCGACCACCCATAAAACAGATTGGACACTCGTCTGTTATCAAGCAGCACACCATCATAGAAAATAAATGCTATGAAATGATCAGTTTTACCAACCTATAATAAATATAAAAGCTGTTGCTTTTGATCTATATGAATTTGTTGGCATTATGCATATAGTGCCTAGCACGTTGAGAGATAGGTGTCAATTGTGAGTCCACAACGTAAATGCTAGTACAGACTAGTGTGTTATACTATTACGAGTACATGTGCTTCAGTCATGCCAACGTAAAGCGGAATTGCTAGAGTGGCTGAAAAGCCTATGGACGAGTCAGCGACTTTTAATTTGAAGCGAATCAAGACAGCCAGCTGTCAGAAATGTGTTTATAGATGTCAGAACGTCATCGGATGTCCCTGTTGACAGCGTGTTCAAGAGTTCGTCATTTCCGTTACAGTGTTATGCGTAACCGTATCTGCTTCACGGTCCTGCTCGAGTCGGCGCTTATTTTTGCAGCCGATCAAGGACTAGTTGATCGCTTGAATGCCGACTTTCAAAACGCTGTCAAGGTATTTCTGGATTCCCCAATATTCCAGTTCTGCGTTTATTTGTCACCCTATCCAGATCATATATGGATGTGGCTTTCCGGAAGAATTCGCAACTTATTATTTTTGATCAGAAATTTTAGCCGAAATTTAGTGCATCCGGCAAAGTTATGTTGATTCATCCTGTTTGATCTGCCACACATTCAAAGTTCCTTCTCATTCTGCTATGGAAAGTTTTTCCACTGCAGAATTGTCAGCTATAAGTTTAACAGCTCTCAGCAGAAAGTTTGGCTCTCGAAACTCTGTAAGTTCGGGATACCTTCACAAATTGCAGGTACTCTTCACAAGTTGCTCTAGTTGGCCAGTAGGGTTGATGTGTCGAGATGAGAAGGGAACCGGAATCTCCTTTTGATAGAAACTCCACCTATTCTTTATCCATCAACCACCCACATCGATAAAATGTGAATAAAAGAATACTAATTTATCGAGATCTATATGAAATGTATTTTATTTCTTAGCAATAATTTACCAAAAAATTTTCGACTTGTAACCTCTCACTAATTCGNGTTGCATTGGGCTGCATAATGTTGTAATCATCTAAGCAACAATATGCGTCGATATTTATTTTGCTATTAATGAATGAAACGAAATTTTAGTTTATACAAACAGCTATGTTATCTTTATATATTTTCTTGAAAATCCCATATCTATTTTTTTCGCCATTACCTTAACTCCCCCGCTTTTACCTTTCGTCCTCAGTGATGATACTCAAGCCTATCCGCAAAATCTCTAAAATTTAATAGATGAACGGGGTGGACAAATATTGCATGCGGAAGCCAATTGGCCTAATGGTTTTCAAAAAGCGAAACATGTTATGTATACTGGCCATTTGAAGTGTGCTAAAAAATGCGAGCTTAATAAAGCTTCAGTAGCAGAACTTCATGCAGATAAATTTAGCCTACTAATTAATAAAAAGGCAAAAGCAGCAGAAAGTTAATGTCGTAAAACGCGTCACCCTCTATCACTTAATTAGCTAGCTGCTTCAGAATCGGAATGCTCATATTTTGTCCTTTGGACTGATATCTTTGGATTAGACAATTAATCTGCATTTCCTAGACCAACCGAGGCGTCAGCCATGCTTCGACCATTCGTATATCTATGGCCAAATTTGGGCTGAGCTACAACTTGTGGCCAAATCTGGGCTGTGCTGCAATTTGCACTAAAATTTGGTTCGTACTATAATCCATACTAATCAAGATCATCAACGGTAATAGAATTTTACTGAGGCATGAACAGCGTACAAACATCCCTCAACCTCCTTGCAATTTCAAAAATCGTTGACAAGACCGCTTATAGCATATTGGTACCGGGAAAAAATTCGCATAAATTTCCGGAAAAAGTTTTCCACAACTTTATTTTTGCTATTCAAATAGTAAAAATAAAAAAAAAATCTTAGCAAATATATTCAAAATGCGAAGGAATATTTGCCATTGAAACGATGGGAATTGCATTCAAATCGATGAAAAGATCGATTTTCCTTTGTTTATAGTTTAAAGAATTATTGATAGTGTAAAGCGTAAAAAATGAGTAATAGAAATGATTGCAATTTAAATATTTTAAATATTTTATCTCGCCTTAATAAAGTATCAAATTGATGCAATAATTCTACACAAGATCAAAAATATATCAACCATTAATTCGAAGCAGTGAAAAGCTGATTGATTTCTATGAAGGAATAGAGAGCATATTTTAAGTTTTCCCTTCTCTTACCTGGAACTTTTTCAACGTATTCGTCTTTTTACCTGAAGCTTCCCATCACTGAAATATTTAAAAAGGTCTCCGATGCTACACCATCCATTGATCTATTACGCCTACTTAATTCTACAGTTATGAGAGAGAAACAAACGCACACAGCAAAAGCATCCTTAACCTAAAAATTCTCAATGATAGACCGACCGCTATTCAGGATTTCACTTATAATAAACTTAGGATGTGGCAAACGTTTACCACATATTTATGACTAACTACTACACCGAGCTGATGATAAAAACATCTAAAATAAAGTAATGAATTTTTCAACGATCATACTGGACAAAACAATAACATCTGGATGATACTAGAGTAAAGAGACCATCGCCGATCCTTAAAGGATATTCAAATAGCTATCACTTGCATCGGGAAGAAATAAACCGCTAATTCAACGTTTGCCTTAGCCAAATATATTAAGAAACACTAACAAATCGATCGCATCAACAACTCTTCTATATATACTTATATGATTAATAAAATATTGCGTAAGACATATAACAGTTGAAAAAAATATCACAAAATAACGCAACATCAACGTACATATAAGCAGCAACTGAATTTGAAAAAAAAATGAAAAAAAAAACTAAATTCAGTTTCATATAAGCGAACGTACTTCATACGACGATAAACCGATCGCATCAAAGCACAAAGCCTTGATCAATAGGTCGAGAAAAGATCACCTTTTTTCTCCTCCTTCCCCTTCCATTTATATTCAATTACGAGCAATCCAAGGCATAACTCCTTCTCCGACCGCTATTAGTTGCAATCTTCTTCGCAAAATATTTTTGTCTTCGTTTACCGTTTAGGTTTTTTTCTCATTTTTATTAATATCCATAAGTTCGTCTAGTGCATTCAAATTAAAATGCGAGCAAGCTGTATTTTCAAATAGCGTTCTGCTCGAATCTATAGGAAGATAAGAGTAAGACAAAGGCCCTGCAAACTTTTCCGACAGATGTCTGTTCACTTATTTAAAACAGTTTCAAATTATCTGTGCCTCACGTGAAATGAAATAATTGACTGTCACTAAAATAATACCTTTAACCCCTACCTGTATTTTTTCCGGTAAATTTTAAACCGCACAATGAATCTTAACTATCCTCTCTCAAGTCATACAAAATAACTTCGAAGGAGGTGTACACAAGAGTGTCGTATGAATTTTCTTCAACTTCCGCAAAAATGGGCTCAGGCAGAGGAAAAAAAAAAGAAAATCTCAGCAACGGTAAGAAAAATAACAACTCAAAGAGGAAGAAAAAAGGTCACCACGATCAAAATCACTAAGGGTCCTCTAAATGAATTTTTAAAACATTTACCAAACTACGAATGGTTAAACTACAAAAACCATAAAGCCAACTTCACGCTTTGTGAAAATATTTTAGCTAAACTAAATCAAAGATGTTAAATATGCAAAACTATGCAACCTCAAAAACCAAAAAAAAGAGGAAGGAAACATCTTTAAATTCCAAAAAATTTACCTAATATGTAAAAATTATTTGCAACTTTGAAAAGAATTTTCCTTCTAAGTCAATTGTAAACATTAAACACTATTAATAACGTTATCAGCTAAACAGAACTAAGAGAACAAAGAAAAAAAAAACGAAGAACTACGCATGAAAATCAGTAAATACTTATATCAAGCCTCTTTCTAAGATACGACTTCTAAGAAAGGAATAGGAGAAGTTCCTTATCAGTCTCTTCCTATGGGAAGGAACTTTTCCTATTAAGTGGAGAATATGCCCCCTCCCTCCCTCCTCTCTAGTTCATTCAAATCCCCTAGTGGTACCAGCAAACCCCATATAAATGGGCATCTTTTAATAACTCATATTTATTCAAATAGGCTCAAAAGTATCAAACATTATTGTTCCGAATATTTTAACCATTATTCGGAACATGAGAAAGTATATTCGTTAGAAAATGCCCCAACAAATTCCAGACAGGTAAATCCCTCAATGAAAAAAAAACAAAAGAACAAAATATAGGAATCAAAAAATACAAAAAAAAAAAAACAAAAAGCAAAAAGAAAGCAAACAACTGAACAAAAACTTCTCTTAAACAACAAGCAAAAAATAATTAACACCTTACGTTTGGCACTACATTCCTTAGTTCCTGCACTAGCTATACCACTACAATAAATCAACAATTTACCTAACATTTAATCTTTGTAATCCTTCTATACGAATTTCTCGATCATTACAGAAATTGTGTTATTTAGTTTGTATAATCTAAAATAACATCAAAAATCCGAATTCTAAAGTCGAAAATGAAAGAAAAATTAGCCACCGTTTAGATAACCCATCGATGTCGCATCGAAATAATAGCACCATTTTTTCAAATACATGAGTGAATATTTTCAAGATAATTTTAGCATACAATTATACATCGAAACCATGTTCCCGAACAAATTTTTTGCATATAATGCAATAAACAATATCATCTCTTATAATGCCCTGCGGCAATATTCCTGCTCTTCTCCCATACCCATAAACAGAAAACGTTTTGCACAAAAAATATCAATGTTCCCAATAAGCCTCATTAAATCTCGCTGCAACTCATTTCAGAAAAAAAAAATTTTTTTTCCTTTACTGGCAACTATTTCCCTAAAAACCGATGGGAAAATATTAGTCTTTGAATGTTGAAAGTGCATAAATAAATGTAATATAAGTGGAGAGCTATACATCGTACAGTTGATGCGAATGAAATGACCACAAAATACAAAAGAAAAAACGCAACTTTGTACACGAGAAGAAAAGCAAAGAAAAACAAACCCAGAATGACACATGCGCCAATAAAAAGCGACACGATGAATAAACTATTGAAAATCTATCCAACCCTAATATGAGAAAATCACGCATGAGAACAAATAACATCTCTTAGGCAGCGATGAAACTACATAGGGAGCAGTTGATATAAATAACTAAAACAGGCAGCGGAAGCATTTATTTGAAAGTGGAATTCGAACCATGGAGCTTTAAATAGCGAACCGACCTCCTACCAACTTGACTAACTAAACTTTTCCAACTACTATATTCTCTGCACCCGAATACTCTAATCTAGTAACAATTCATTCGGATATATCAATACGATGGAGCAACAACTGCTTATCGACATTTCTCTACAATAGCTATAGCATATAATATATGACAGTCAAATCAAACACAGAAGATCTGAATGGATTTGAAATTTGACAAAGAAATAGTCTTATTCTTTGTCACAAATAGGACAATATTATACCCTATTCGCCACAAAAAAAAAATCCATAAATTCGCAAAACTTTGCAATCCATCTATAGCCACCTACTCTGTTCACCTTTCCACTTGGCATCTCATGAAACACTGCAAAAATGAGAAACAATGACCACTATTCCGTTATGTTACATCAACTCCCTCCACACATTTTTCCAGCAATATCCATATCGTAGAAGTAAAGTACATAATTCTTTGAATCGAGCATCAGAATCAAAAATCAGCGGAAGATTATCCGCCTTCTTTAGATACTCACAAGAAAAAAAACGTTCCTAAATAAAGTTTGCTTTCCTCTCTAAGAAAATGTCTCATCGGAGTCGGAGTGGTTCAAGACCTCTCACCGAAGCGGGAGAAATTCAAGCACTCTTCAACAATCTGGTACTACAGCAAATATAGAAGGGGTGATCTTCTACACCTTCAGAGTTAAACTGCAAAGTTTATTAGTGGGTGGTTATTTTCAAAATATATTCGATCGAACACCATAAAAAACAGAAAATTTCGATATAATGTAAAACTATTAGCTCAGATATTGTTAGCATTCACACTGCAACCCAATTCGCGCTCGCCAATATTAACAACTTAAGCAAAAATCCTCGACTCCCCACTGACCTCATCTCCCTCAACCAACAATTTCGGATCACAAATCTGCCGTAATTCCATATCGAATTTCGGATTATGCCTCACTCGATCCAATCTCTCTAAAGTTAGTACCACATGATTCCAAAGGTAAACGGTGCGAACATCCTCAACAATCGTTTCTATGGTCACCACAACCTTCCAGGCAAATCTTACAGATCGTAAGATCAACTTACCATTGCAAGTGTACTCAACGACTTATGTAGATTGCCACTCAAAGCTTGTAGCAATGCCCGGTTATAGATCACCGCCGATATTGTGCTTGGCATTGATTGTAAAGGCACTGCTTGTGTTAAATTTTCAACTGCTTCTTGCAATCGGTCGAGTAGTACCAATGCTTCAGTCTAAAATTATCGAATTGATTGATACAGTATCAAGCATCTTAAGCAACATAGGTTAATTAATAGCCAATAGTAATGCATAAAGGCATTTCAAGACAAAGTAAGGATATTGCATTGAGGAAGTTGAGTTGAAAACTCTTTTCAAGATGTACAACTAATTAAATGGCTTCGGGAAACATTTAAAATCATAGGCCACTAAAAACTACATTCACTAATATCTAAAACTTATAAACTTATAAAAGCTGCATTCGTGGAACTTATAAAAAGTTTCGCTTAGTGGATACCAAGGAAATTCTAGGAGAGAACAAATAATCTTATATTGCATATGCAAAAATTCAAAAAAAAAATGCGGATATTAAAAAAAAAAATTCACCTTGAAAAGAACAGCGAGCAATTTATGATGTGGAGAGACCTGAGGTAGACTCGCTAAATACGTTGCAGCACGAAGCGCTAAACCATGTCTACCAAGATTGAGATCGATAAACGCAGATGCTGCATACAACCATGGTAGAAGATAAACACAATCACGCTCTCCGCCCGTAAGTACCAATGCGTTTCGTACACATTGTGCTGCGTACTCCCAGCTGATTTCATTGCTTGATAGAGGATCGACAGTACCGTTTCCACTGGAATTAAAGCCCACAACGTGATTGCCGATTACAACGTCAAGTTTATATTCCTGCATTTTTTTAAAACTTCCTTGCGCAAGCGCAACATTATATCCTTGCAGGCGCATTTTTATGTATTTGTCTGCTGTCTGTTTGTTTGTTGGTTCCAACCAGAGGGAAGGCGAAGCCAGAGTCAAAAAATTCAGTGGGTATAGTATATACTATCGTGCTACATCGCATAATAAGGTTTGAATTCATAACGTTTGAGTTCAAAGTGCCAAAAATCTACATTCATCTCGTATCGATCGGAGTTTCACCTCATGCGAAACGAGTACAAAACAAGCCAAGAAGTCACGACATGAATTCATGCCATTTTTTTTCCGGTTGAAATCAACAATTTCTTTTGGAGTTAACGGGCTGACTTTAAATATGAGGCCATCTTAGCGCACACATTACACATATTAAATTTCGCAACTCCTTTCTCGAGCTGAAACCTCCAAATATACACACAGACATACAGACACTCATTTGATAAATTCTGAGAAGCTGACAATATAGGAAGGAATATTCAGCAATGGTCTATCTTCTTTCGACAGCCTGAACGATCACAGAGAGTTTGTGCAAGTGATCTAGTTCATTAATATATGAAACTGTCTTACAGTGGTGTTACCTTTATTAGCTATTGATTTTACATAAGTTCAATTATTTACAATTTACCTACAGACTCCAAAAACGAGCTTACATTAACAACTCGTAAAACTGGTTGACTAAATAAAGTAATGCAAAAGTAGATATTCTACCAGCTTAACTGCCATGTTTTGCAATTCCCCAATTTAATTGGTCACAAAGTAGGAAGAGAGACAATGTAAAATGCTATACGACCGCTCACAATGTGTAGAGATTATAAACAAAAAGCGATTAAAGATGGGAAATTTTAGCAGCTGTTTATGAAGGAGAAAAGGGGAGGTGAGAGGACTACCTTAAACGAACCTTAAACATGGGTTACTTTCCAAAGATTTTATCTAACATCCATCTCAAAATTTTAGCTAACACATTTTCGGGAAGCAAAATATTCCGGAAACTTACAAATCGTTTCGATTGCTTTGTCCAGTCGAGAGTACCACATGCCTATGCATACCATAGCCAATCACTTGCCTTACCACATCCCCACGTCCTCCGTTATTGTTCTCCTCATCGATTCCATTCTATAAGACTAGTTTATCCTTTTTATCCTCTGAAATATTTACTCCACCAAAAATATCACTTACAACAGTCAAGCAGTTCATGGTGTACCTTGAAGAATATGAAAAAGAAAGAGAATAGAAAAACGATTCCCTTCTCCTTTTCCGGAAGGATCCTTCCGGAAAAAATAAATGAGTTAACAATCATGTCGTTCAATTGTCGCATACGAAAAAAGTCAGTTTAAATGCCTCATTTGACAGAAGTTGCCGGAAGAAACCCCAAAAATATGTTCACATCATTAATGTGATCGTCTATACTCTAACTAAATACCATTACTTGAATATTCCTCTTTATGACAGCTGGTTGTCACAAATGACTTCCCCTCTTTAAATGCCTTCATCAATATTTCCTAATATTATTTTTCAGCATCAACAACCAGTCGATAATAGCAACAAATACCTCTAATAATAAATCAACAAAAATAAAAAAAAGATAAAGCAATTTTCAACAGCTAAAGTTTACCTTTGAAAGGGTATGAATACAACATTCAGCGATGCGTAACCAAATCCTTGGCTGTCGAGGATAGAACGGCAACACAGAAAGAAATAAGCGAAATGCACATTCCGGTTGTCCAGTATGCAATTGTGCTAATGCTGCATGATAGATAAGGCAATGACGAGGTATTGTTGATTCCTGCCAACTGAAACGTATATCCTCACTTTATATCAACAGGTAAACGTATATACCTTCACAACATATCAACAGGTAGGTGAAATTCTTCTTTTACAACTGAAATCCGAATCCATTACCTTCAATTTTCTATTTTTTATATCAATATCTGCTACAGCACTAGATATACATCAGTACCTACTAATAATCACCTTGGGTTCTACCACGAGGTTATCACGAGGTTTCAGCTCCCATTTAAGAAACTGAATCTTTCCTTAATCTACACACATTATAAANGGGCAAAAGCCAGACAAAACATCTAGTGCTGCGTAAATCTAAACGTCTGCGTCATATAAAACACCAAATATTTACATCATCTCACAACTCAACTTTAAGATATAAGTATTGCACATGTTTATATAATCTATTTCAATGAAAACAAAAAAAATCCTATTATCACTGATAACATCAGCAATCACTTTGCATTATTATCTAGTTATCTATCATAATCCTTCCATAATTCGGTAAACAGATAAGCGATCCTATTTTATCATTCACATCAAAACCATCACTTTTAAAGAGTACTGATAATAAACAAAAATAACAACAAACCTTTTCCTCTTTTTCTTATCACTAAACATTGCTGAGCGAAAATATGATTCTGCCAACTCAGCCTTCTTCAATGATAGCGCATAAACACAACCAATAGCGTTATCCACTAAGCGTCGTTCTTGATCCTAAATAATTCACAATATAACTATGCACTTCTATTCGTAAATAAAATAATAAAGATCTTACCATAATATCACTCATACTATACCACTTACCATATATTATATCACAGCATCACTTATAATAAAAGGAAACTATCACTTACCGTATCAATACCATTTACCGTAAAGCATAAGCGGATACTGTATCATAGCATAACAGTAATCATCAAAGACCGATATAGTAGATGACAATAGCAAATGCTTTTGTAACGCAACGAGTAAACACAAATCGCCACTCAGATAAGTATACCCACCAGTTAAGTATGAGATTATTAGGTAATATTTTAACCTTAATAAGGTTAACTTACCTGTGCACAACAAACATTGTGGAATGACCCCATCAGATTGCGTCATATTCACGGAAGTCCTGACCTCCACTCTAGGACGTTACCTGACAAGGCTCGCCCACAACCCTTTACAAAAACATTGACGACCATGGCAAAAATTCCTTCTACGCTCATTTTGATTTATTTACTTCAATCTCCCAGAGTAGTAAAACAACGTCAATCTTTAATTATATAGGATTTTTATCTCCTCATTACACCTATCTTCTCATTCAGTTAACGTTTTCCTTTGTCTAGATGATCCATTATTAGTGATAAAGTTTTGTATATATCTTCGATATCCTTTGCACCTAAGAAAACGACTATCCGCCGTTGGTCATCCAATCCTACAATAAGATAAAAGGATTTGCTCAGAAAAGGATATGGGTCCTAGCTCATAAAACGGTTTTCTATGGTAGGCCATTACATTTCGAAGCTATGAGCACCTATTTCAACGACCTCTCTAAACTTGCCAATTTATCAATGCGACAACATGTGAATATCCAACTAAATCAGCTTCTAAATAAATGCAATTTGGTAAACCCACCTATTCCTTGAATAATACCAACATTTTCCGATATTTTAAAATTTAGCGGTCAAAATATACTAACGATTAAATTGAAAAATATTTTCGAAATCTTAACGCATTCCCCACATCTCTTTACTACAATCTTAACCAAAAACTGGTAGTGGGAAGGAGAAACTGAAGGAAAGAAGTTGTTCTAATTATTGTCATTCACCTGAAGTGATGGTCGAAACTTCAACAGTCGAGTTAGTGCTCGAGATGCGTTGCCATTTTTCATATCCAATTCAGATTGCAATAAACACCATTGTAAAATCTGAAAATTGCCAAATGAATTGTGATACGCAGTTCACGACAGATCAAGAGAAGCAACTGCAATGGTAAAGGTCATGAACTGTAACCGTAAAGGTCAAGAACTGCATGAAGATCAAGAACTGTATGAAGGTCAAGAACTATAAGCCCTTCCAATTGGGAGAGGGGATGAGATAAGGCTAAACAGGACTGTCAAAATAAAGGATGCATAATTTTAATGAAGGACAGAGTTTAAAAAAATAAAAACCCACACGCGCCGACTATATGCAACACTGTTTAGGTATCAAAAAAAAAAGAAAAAAAAAACTATTCAAGAGAGGTGAGTTCAAAACATCGCATACAATTTGCTTTATTCGAATAAATTCAATTCTAAAACTAACAAAACCTATACTTTAAAGTTAAATAATTTCTTAAAACTAAAATAGTCTCTAACCAGCAATTATCTCACCCAAAAAATTTAGCGCTTACTTATACAATCAACTAACGAAGACAGTCCCGAATTATTCACCGATAAAATAAAACAGATATTCGTTTATTCGGCTAGAAATTACAATAATTTGACAGCAAAATATTTACGAGAAATAATACGCTCCAGCTCCCTCTCCAACAACCTATTGTGCTAAATTCTTATCAGAAAACCTTATGATTTCTTATCAATGAGAACCTTATCAGTGAAAGAACGAAGAGTGATAATGAAAACAACTGGAAAGTTGGATGTAGCAGCATAACAAACCTGAGGCTTCTGAATACGAACAAAACAAACCTGAGGCTTCTGAATACGAACAAAACAAACCTGAGGCTTCTGAATACGAACAAAACAAACCTGAGGCTTCTGAATACGAACAAAACAAACCTGAGGCTTCTGAATACGAACAAAACAAACCTGAGGCTTCTGAATACGAACAAAACAAACCTGAGGCTTCTGAATACGAACAAAACAAACCTGAGGCTTCTGAATACGAACAAAACAAACCTGAGGCTTCTGAATACGAACAAAACAAACCTGAGGCTTCTGAATACGAACAAAACAAACCTGAGGCTTCTGAATACGAACAAAACAAACCTGAGGCTTCTGAATACGAACAAAACAAACCTGAGGCTTCTGAATACGAACAAAACAAACCTGAGGCTTCTGAATACGAACAAAACAAACCTGAGGCTTCTGAATACGAACAAAACAAACCTGAGGCTTCTGAATACGAACAAAACAAACCTGAGGCTTCTGAATACGAACAAAACAAACCTGAGGCTTCTGAATACGAACAAAACAAACCTGAGGCTTCTGAATATGATCAACAACGGATGCAGTTTGAGCAAGTCTGCAACGTATACGACACTCCAAACAATCCAAATAATCTCTCTGTGTAACATGTGCACGACGCCATGTTTGATTATCCCTTAGACGTAAAGCTTGTTTCAATGCCAATTTGGGATGACATAACGTGAGACTCATCTCGATCTCTAATAGCGATACAACAAAGAACAACTTATCTGAAAAGATTCGTTTTTCTACATTTCGATTCAAATACACTTCGAATCTCAACTTTGAATCTAATTTATCACTGCCCCCTTCCTCCTCTCCCACATCTTTCCCCATTTTGGATTATTAAGGTGTGGAGTAAACCTTCTAGGGTCTGATACCTTTCCACTTACCAGTTCATTAAACCTTGGGAAAAACTTTAAATCTATGCCTAATTAATGCAAGCTTTCGTCATCGTTAACAAATGCTTTATTGCTTCGTTGTTTAGTTTTACACTTTGTTACACTGCTTGAGAAAAAAACTTCACATTATACTTACCTATCTTCATTTCTACATAAATAGCACTTTTTATATTAAAATTCAGTTCTTTTACTCCTGTTTCAAATATGCATTCAGGCAATCCGATCGATACTTAAAAATAGCATCTATTGCCCTATGAATGAGAGTTGCTTAATCAATTTATTCAGCAATGTTAAATATACTAAGAAAGATAACGATAATGAAATAAACTTTAAATTACAAACAATAGACAAACTTATCGACAAGGAAGTGATTTAGAATAGCACTACAGATATCACTGTTAAGTAATAAATAAAAACATAGGTAAAAATTACCCACCTGGCAATAGGTAAAAATTACCCACCTGGCAATAGGTAAAAATTACCCACCTGGCAATAGGTAAAAATTACCCACCTGGCAATCCTTTCAGTGTGAGTACAGCTTGAAGCAACTCTATAGCAGTTCTACGATTCCCTCTTGCAAATGCGTTCAACGCTAAATTGAACGCTGCAAATGCTTCCGCACGTGTTTTTAATGGCCGATTTATTGGTGATTTGAGCTGCAAAATATTTTTATGTAATTAAAACAACATTTCAATAAATTATTCAATTAATTCTTTGGAATAATCTACGTCAATGTTGTTATGAAGTATTTCATTAATAAAATCATAATCACCAGGTAGATACCACATCTGAATCACCTTTGATTTATAATTCTATGATCACAAATGAACATATGCAAATGCAATAACTGAAGCAAATACCTCAGGGAAAAGTTGCAACATCGCCGTCTTGTAATCGGCATGAAAAACTTGAGCATTCCGCCTTGCCTCACAAAGCTTGATATTGGCTGAGATGCGACGCTTCTCGAGTTCATTTTGAGTTTGACTGAGTGCACCATTCAATAAATCAATGCATCGTTGGAAATCGTTGCTGCTATATGCCTGAAAATCGTCTTTTTATTCCTAGCAATTTTGAGAGGATTAAGCATTAAAGATCACTCGTCCCCCCCCCCAAACCCATTTGACTTAAAGAAATAAGATAAAGAAAACTGTTTGTAACGCACCGTTTCATAGTACAACAGAGACGAATGTTTCAAAAATTCTATTTTGGTAATGCAAGGCATTAAGGACACAGGGGGGAGGGATAAGATTGAGGTAGAGACGCGGAGGTGGAAGGGGAAAAGGGGAGGGAACGGACAATTTTCTGATTGCTTTATTCAACATTTTCCGCAGATAACAAAACATCTAACTAATCATTAAAACAACGCTATAATAAAATATACTTCACTTACGTTGATTTCATGGAGGTAAAACAGGTCATTCTTTATAGAAAAAGTGACCAGAAATAATACTTCGAAATATGTTTTCAATTTAAAAAAAAAATTTCCGCCTTCATTCTATTTTTAGACTATTTCTTTTTCTTGTAATCTATTAGCTGAAATCAATTTGAAACGAACCTTTTTTTATAAGCCAGCCGACGGCTTTGACTAAATATATCAATCATCGATGAAGGATTCACTTTTTTTTATTCGCATTCGACCAATTGTACAAGTGAATTTGTATCAATATTTTTATGGCATATTCTATTGCTTAGAGCTGCATCAAAAATTGCTACATTGAAATAAGACAATTTTCGAAAGGTAATGCTTAATATACGAAGAATATGCTTGCATAAAAGTTTCCGGCCACGTTTACGGGTTCGTACTACCGGATCGACGGATTGAAAATACCGGATCGACGGATTGGAAATACCGGATCGACGGATTGAAAATACCGGATCGACGGATTGAAAATACCGGATCGACGGATTGAAAATACCGGATCGATGAACAGTCGTATACAGACAATCACAAACAAGAGCGTTCTATCATATTTTACAAAAAAAATTGCAAGGAAATATTTCGGCAATATTCATAAAGAGCAATTACCAAGTGAGCAGGATCAGCCAAGATTGGTGCCGAAGATCCTACAGAGTTCGAACGCATCCTTTAATCACCCGTACACACGATCCTAGTATGTTGACAAACCCTTAAAATTATTTTATGATAAGCGAATCGACAGAAAAGCATAAAAATAGTACAAAAAAGCAATTGAAGAAAATAGCGAAATTCCAACGAGGAACGATGAACATTATTGAATGAAATATCAACGTAGAAAACAAATTATAAAAAATCATAAACGATTGAGAAAAAACAAAGAAAAATGATGTTGTTGTTGAGCGAACAAGTACGTGTGGCAATATTTATTACCGTACCTGCTGCAGTATAGCCCCTCCCTGAACATATTTCAATCTCACTAGAATGAGGCAGAAAACGGAAGCTTCTTCTGAATACAAGCCTCTTCCCCTTTCACCTCTTATCGAAAAGTCCTCTAATTATGAAATCTATTCAACTGCCTACTTCGAAAATCTGCAGATAACACAATGCATTAGTTCTTCTGTTTTGAAAGGCTATTCAAGCTTTATTTAATTATCAGCTTGATCGAATATTATTATAAAAAGAGAAAAAGAAATACACAAATTGGAAAAACACGAGTTGAAATCACTAAGAACAAAAGATGTAGCCAAAGCTTCGACCACAACGAGTACCAAACAATCGATTCAGCTTAGCCCAATTACATAGCAAGTGCACTTCTGAGGGACATATATACAACATGAGTTAGTAATTTAGGGATATTAGGTATGATAACGGAAGTACAGGTATATTAACTAGTGTTGAAACGTCAACTGCTATATTGAAATATAGTCAAAGCCGATAGGTAGAACTATGCCTTAATTTTAAATGGGCGCTTATTTAGAAAGGCGAAACCATCGAAGTACTTTTTGACTTCGCATCAAATAAGGCCAATTCTCACTTCACCTATCAAAACATTAGCTGGAAAAACGATAATCTTTATCTATATTCAAAATAATTTTAAAAACTTGTAAGTAAATAATAAAATATATGCAAATAGAGGACAAAAAAAAGAACATATAGAGAGCATAATTATAACGATGACAATCACAACATATTATTTAAAGTATTGATATTCATAAGACAATCATAAAGTTATGCGAAGAGAACAATTTGTTACTAAACGCAAATAAAAAAGAAAAGAAAGTAAAATCAGCTAGGAAACATCTGATTCAGGTAGAAGAGATAGAATTAAGTTAATTCAAGTAGAATAAAGAAAAAAAAGAAAAATTGAGATAAAAAAAAAATGTGGTGCCCTAAAATATTTTAAATGAAAGGTATTTAAGCTTGAAAGATCTAGTGCGATGCATAAGAGAATCAATATGTAGACTATAAGCTTGATAAAGATTTGAAAAAAAAAAGTTAATACATTCTTAGTCTAAATAAGCACTTTAGTGCATTTTAAAGATTTTTTTTTTCTTTGGTAATTTTTATTCCACTATACGAGTTTTATTGTCTTTCTCTTCGTTCAAAACCTTGAAGAGTGCTTAAATTTAAGCTTCTCTTAAATATTTTTAGAATACTTTCGACTAAATCTTTCATCCATCAATTATACCCTAGATTGCGATACTAATAATAAGTAGAAATAATAAAAATATTTTTTAAAATATTTTTTAATCCCAATTTCAAGAAGGGGCTCAAATAAATTTCGAGAGCGCTTATTGTGTTATTCGTTATTTTCACTTGAGGTTTGATATGATTTCTT
>QEWY01003232.1:335822-347512 GCA_006503575.1 Baylisascaris schroederi
CTTGGAAAAAAAAGATAGAATAAAGAAAACAAATGGGAAAATTAAAAGAAAATACTAAATTTCGCTGTTTCAAGCAATACACTATGCATAAATAAAAAACGTCTTTCGCCGGTTTCTCTAACTTTTTTCTTTTATGGAATTTTCTCCCTCCCCCTTCCCCCCCATTCCCCGACCCTCCCTCCCACCCAAAAAATCCCTAAATCATCAACAACATTACCTGATAACGAGATATTATTCATATTCGAAGAGCACTGTCGTATAAGACCTAATATACTTTAAATTATAAATGCAGGAATTACTTTATTGGCAATAATTTGAAATATTGTCATTGAGTGACTTCTTTCAAAAGTGAACGTCTGTTTTTCAATTCCTAAAGAGTGAACCGGTTACCGGATTGCACTCAAATGAATATTTCAATGGATAAATTGGTTCAGTTTTCGTCTTCTTTTTTTTCGTCGAAATAATGTTAGCTCCGATGGTTTAGAAATATTATTGAGGAAATTGCCGAATAAGATTTTCAAAAATTTCCTCATCAAATCTCATTCGATTTAATATTGGCATTTCTTGTAAGAAAGTATGAAGGATTTCGCAAATAAATATGCATGATATTCATATTTTGTTTAGCTATTCGATAGTAAAAATTTTTTATACTGCAATATTGTGTTGATTTTAAGATATCATATTCATCGATCTGAAAAAAGAGCTTCGTTTGCTAAAGTAAATCAGTCGCTTTTCAAAGATATGATCCACTTTTCCCATGTTTAAGGAATTTTCCTTCCAAGCTTTTTCCAGATCCTCGAAAAGAAATATCGCTTTGTGGCCAAGCGTTAGTGACAGTCAGGATAGCACTAAGTTAAAAAAAAAAAAAAAGATTTTGGTGTTGCTATTTTCAATATAGCGCTAATCGAGCAAGATGCCAACTTTCTAATATTTTCGGGTGACAACCGTGGAAAATTTGAATGAAGATATTCCATATTTTAGGCAGAGATAAAAATTATCGCAGTGAGAAGCATCAAAAAATCTTTAACGAATTCATAGACTCATGATTTTCGGTGGTCCTCTAAACTTTGGATCCCTTAGGCAATGTGCGCTGCAATACTATTGGAAAATATTCCATTATTTCGAATTTCCCATTTGAGGCCTATACTCGGAGAATGTTAGACGGCTCTAAAATTCCCACTGGATGAAACGTTCGGGAAATATCGACAGAGTTGTGTTTCTGGAAGCCGTATATTGCATCCTGAAATATGCAATCGTTTGGAAATGCTTCGTCAGCGGAAAAACTCGTGAATGCGATAGCATCTGGTGCGCAATGCTCGAAAATATGCAATCTAATAGCATTCCGAGCTATAATGAGTCGAAAACGAAAGCTGCAAAAGTTTGAAGCTTGGAAAAAAAAGATAGAATAAAGAAAACAAATGGGAAAATTAAAAGAAAATACTAAATTTCGCTGTTTCAAGCAATACACTATGCATAAATAAAAAACGTCTTTCGCCGGTTTCTCTAACTTTTTTCTTTTATGGAATTTTCTCCCTCCCCCTTCCCCCCCATTCCCCGACCCTCCCTCCCACCCAAAAAATCCCTAAATCATCAACAACATTACCTGATAACGAGATATTATTCATATTCGAAGAGCACTGTCGTATAAGACCTAATATACTTTAAATTATAAATGCAGGAATTACTTTATTGGCAATAATTTGAAATATTGTCATTGAGTGACTTCTTTCAAAAGTGAACGTCTGTTTTTCAATTCCTAAAGAGTGAACTGGTTACCGGATTGCACTCAAATGAATATTTCAATGGATAAATTGGTTCAGTTTTCGTCTTCTTTTTTTTCGTCGAAATAATGTTAGCTCCGATGGTTTAGAAATATTATTGAGGAAATTGCCGAATAAGATTTTCAAAAATTTCCTCATCAAATCTCATTCGATTTAATATTGGCATTTCTTGTAAGAAAGTATGAAGGATTTCGCAAATAAATATGCATGATATTCATATTTTGTTTAGCTATTCGATAGTAAAAATTTTTTATACTGCATTTATATTCCGGAATGACTTGAATGCCGGTATGATCATTCGCCAATACTACAACCTTTCTGGAGGACCTGATTCACTGTATTTGTCCATAGGGTACACGCCAATGGGTATACGTGCGATTCCTTACAGTAGTCAATCTGCGGTCTTGAGGCAAGACCTCAAGGACTACGTTCCTGCGACAAGATCTTGAGACCTCAAGCCTCGGGACGAGAACCTAAGGTCGGGATTCTCGTTCCAATCTCTATTCTTCGTTCAAACTTTATTCTTATGATTTTTTTTTTGCTGCAATGTATATATATACTTTACTGCTCATTGCAGTTTTTTTTATTGTCATAATCTGAATAAAATTTTTCTAATAAATCAATAATGTATGCATGCATTGTGTACTCTCTAAGTGCAATGCACTATTTTAACATATAAAAGATATAAAGAGGTAAATAATTGGAATTGAGCCAACTATTGGCATGATGCCAATACATTATCGCCTACATATTGCGAAATTTGCACTGAGCACGCGACGCTATAAGCATAGTCGACATGATGAAGCTAACGGAGAAGCGTTTCTCTAAACTGGCTGTATTTGTGAGTGGCAGCTGCTTGCGTTGGCCATTTGATGCAGTGTGATCGATTTTTTCGACTAGAATTGACGTTCGCTTGTCTGTTCTCTTTATTGTAAAATGATGTCATAGGCGTTTTTGGTCAGTCGTTAAAATTTGCATATTTGGCCAATTGCTAGAATTTGCATATTTGGCCAATTGTTCAAATTTTGCATGTTTGGCCAATTGTTCTAATTTGCATATTTGGCCGATTATTCTGATTTGCATAATTGCATACAATCAATGTGGTGATGACGATAGATGAGGAAAAAGTATAAAAAAAGACCGATCGCAACCTGTATTCGAACTTTTCTATATATTATTTTTGTTGAATAATTTCTTCAATAAACAATTCATTCATTCGTTTCTATTTGATAGGTACTCATTATATCAATATTATAAGTACTCAATATATTCTATTATTAGTACGCACTCTTTAATAGTACTCTTTAATAAGGTCAGGATCTACAATAAACATATTTATAGGCTTCATTCCATACTGGAAAAAAAAAAGATTAGAATTGCCCATACGAATATTCTGTATCGATATTCCCATTGTTTCGATCGAATTTTTTTTTTAAATTTGGAAAAAAGGAAAATCCTGTAAGATATGGGTGAAAATATCCTAGCTTATGTTTGTAGTTTTCTAAATCTGACTAAGATGGGTCGAGTGAATCTGACTAAAATGTGCCTGACTAAGATCGTCAATGAGTTCCCTATAAACATGATATAGATGGGAAGTGTTCTAATTGTAGATCAGTGTAGATAAGAGTTAAAATATAAGCAAAAATGCGATATACGCCGTAGATCTACCAAAAAATTTAAATAATACTCCGCATCGCTGATCCCTCATTAATATTTACGATTACAGATATAAGTAATTTTCTCATTTCCGCTTCTCTCACCTCGTCTATTAAGACGAAGAAATAACCGCAGTGAATAGTTTTTCCGGTACCATTCTATGCTCAGGAATGATTACAATTGTCTCTACCATTCTAAAAGGGAAGTAGTTGCAAAATGGAACCTCTGCAATATGCGCCAGTCGTCTGATACGGAAATCGCTATGTTCGTCGTCTTACGATACGTTTTATTACGACGATTTAACGAACATTTTCGTTATATTAGTGTAAAAATCTGAAAAATAATATAGAAAGTTACCATTGAGCAAAAATGATTTTCTTGATATTTATGTGGAGAAAATTTTTCGCAAAGAAATCGAAGAATTTTTTTTTTTTGATGATGATTTTTTTCACTTTTGTTCCATGAATTTTTCTACAAAATAAGACTATTTTTAACGATATTTTTAAATTATATTGTTTTTTTCTTTGAAGACATTTGCTGTAAACATGTGTGTAAAAATGATCATTGAAATTAGTGCAGTCGGAAATCTGTTATTGATAGCGAATACCGCCCAACTAGTCCGCTTTTCCTATGTAAAAATGTCTCAAATGTGAATTGCATCGACAGTTGTGTATTGCGAGCGCCGCTCGATTGCAGTAATGTCTTCTCGCTTGTTTGTTGCACTAAATTTTTGCGCAATTTTTAATTGCTACATTGCTGATTTATTTATTTATTTATTTATTTATTTATTTATTTCTTTATTTATTTATTTATTTAAATAAACGCTAATAAATTACTACATGAAAATTTTAGCATAAACTTGAAAAAACTAATTAATTTTCTCATCTCTAATATTATCGTTGTTCATGCGATTATAAACCTCAAATATCGAGAGTAATTTTCGTTTGTCAGCATTAGCTGAAGCGAACATTCAAAAATTTATTTCTCTTTATCTCTTTGAAATCTTTTCTGATCTAATATATGCTATTAGTTTGAGTGAAACATCGAATTATTATTACTCTCAAATTTTTAGGGTTTAATTATTTTAGCTAATAATAAAAGATCATAATAATAAAATAATAAAATATTTTAGTTAATAATAATAATAAAAGGGATTTATTAAAACACTGAAAAGAGATTTATTAGATATTGGAAGATGAGAGTAATTTAAACAAAAAATTTTTTGAAGCAGTTACCATATATATTCTGGCAGTTACTAAGCTATGCAGTAAAACGTATATGTTATTAAATATTTTCGATCGATATTCGTTTATTTACATCAATTTTCGAAGTTAGTGATTGAATGTATATTTTTGTAGCCTCATTCGATGTGTTTTACGAGTAGTTGATCGATGCGATTTGCTATCATTTCCGTTTCGGCTTTGTCTGCTATTCCGTCTCGTTCGGTTTGAATTATCGCATCGAAATGAATTTATTGAGATGAAAATGTTATAAAAGTAGAACAACGCTGTATGAAATAAGTGCCATTGTAAAATTAAACAAATAGAAAGTGCTGCCAACGTTTTTTATATATCAAATGATAAAAGAGTAATAGTAAAGAGTGAAGTCACATGGAATTAGAAACAACAAGCGTCAGGTAAACTTGAATTGCGTGAAGCAGGCGGGTGGAATCACGTGAAATTATAAACGGCACACGTTAGTTAAACTTGAATTACGTGAAATTATAAACAACAAACGTCAGGTAAACTTAATTACGTGGGACACGCGTGTTGAATCACGTGAAATCACAAAAGAACCATCATAGGATAAAGTTGGATTCCGTGAAGTGGGTGATGGATAAGCATATGGAGCGTTCGTGCGCCGTTTTGCAAAGAAAAAGAAGAGCATTTTTGAAATTTTCACGTAGTGTAATGCATATGGTAAATTTATTGGTGATTAACTATGCAATCATATTTTAGATATTATCAGTTTTATTTTTCTTTCAGTTTTTATTTATTTTTTTTCTCAATTGAAATAGACATCTGTTGATATGATAGAATTTCTCAATGATCCTCATCAGTATTGCAATTAATCGTTTTCAGTGTTACATCATTCTTATGTAGAAATAAAGTCGATGCTTATTTTATTTTTTTTAAATTTATTAAATATATCTATATTTTCGCTATCTCCACCATGACTCTTCACCTCTTCAAGAATATTTTCGAATGTACATTATGAACGGATGCAATATTTCTGAGAGCGTTTAAACTACTACAAGATGAATGTTACAGTTTTATTTAGAGCTGTTCATATTTCTAAATCCTCGATCACTTCCTAATTGTTGGGAAAGGAATAAGACGAAGATGAGCAAATATTGAGATTTTTTAAAAAGAAAGTTAAAATTATAGGATTGGAAAATTACAAAGAAGCCAAAAATGGAAAATTTGAAAAATATATTAAAAAAACAAAGAATTAAGAAATAAAAAACTACCCAAACAAAATTAACAAGTAATAAGTAATCATTTTATACATTCTTTATTTGTAAGTGAATTCCGTGTTATGAAAATTTGCATGAATAAAAAGCGTTTTGTTAATGTAAATTTTAAAAAGTCTTAATCAACGAGATTCAGTAGTTTCGTGGGTGTTATCGCTACGAGACCCTCTTCCGGTTTTTGTGATCTTTGCGAACTGATAAGATTATCAGTAGTTGATAGCTGTAAAGTTGATATTGGTTGTGTCTAAATAGATCAAGTTGATGGCGTCATCAATGCATGATCGACGTTGGGCCAGCCGTTTGGCTACAAATATTGGTTCGTAAATTTAAAGCACCAAATTTGCATATAAAAATAAATGATATGAAGAGAATTTTCCATGGTAATTTTTTTTCTGAATCATTCCAAGTTGAAAGTGGAAAATTTTTTGATCACTCATTTTTTCAATCATCACTTACAACCGACATTTTTTAAACAAACATGAATCATATGATAATAAATTGAAGCATTGAAATTACGTTATATATTCGTTGTAAATTTTTTAATGATTCATATATGTCGTAATTTCCACAAATCATCGTCATCATCACCAATTGATAAACGATGAATCAAATCGAATGAGACCACCCCCTTCATCGTTTTTTGGAATATTTGCATTCACCGTCTGCAGTCGAGCAGTTTTCACTCACACATACATTGTTTATTACGTTTCGACGAGCATTCATTTGAAAATTTCAGCTCACTTCATTATTTAGCAATATTATCATCTTTTAATACATCGCAAAATTGTTTACTCAATATTTTAGTGTCGTTTTCCAACCCGTTTCATTTTTCAATTGCTTCATTTATACTGGTGTTGCTTTTTTTTGGCCGATATGTTTTACTATTCAACAAATAACATCCATCTAATGAGACTGATAAGGGAGGTATTGTTATTCCTGAAAAATCAGGATATCCGGAAAATTCTATGCAGAACAAATGAAAGATTCATCGTTTTTTTATATTGCTTTTATCAAAAACAGGGAGAATCTATGCCAACTGCATGAAACTATTTGATTTCCAACTGATCGGAAGACAAATGGGTTTCATCGTTAGATGTTGTGTAGCTTTGAGAAACCGTTTAAATTATTCTATAGCGATTTGTACAGAAATTATTATACTTATATTGCAGATTGTTTACCTCATTGCAACCACAATTTACCACTGTATCATCGACCATTCACGGTCTATATATTATATGTCCTGCCTGTTCCGCTACAAGAACTGTACAAGCGAACTTTTCTAATCTAGGCTGTTGATTCTGAAATCTTCACTAATTCATCCGTTATGGGCAAGAATCGTGAGTTTCCGGAGGGATAGTCATTAGTTCTTGTGAGATACCATTCCATCTATATTGTATTTTTCAAAAGCTTTAATCCTGTAGTCTTTATGTGGTCTTCTATATCATATGATTGAGGATACGATCTGCAGGGAGGTAGAATGCTAAATAATAGGAGGCAATTTGGCTTTTTTTTTCTCATTACCGTAAGCTTAGCGTAGGCTTATGCAATATTTCAATCAATTGTACTAGTCTTCATGGAAGCAATGCCATTCAGTGTCGTTGGAGATGGCGGCCATCTTTGTCCAGTGGGATCGATACGAATGTGACGGAAATTCATTGCAAAAAAAAAAAAGATGCGAGACGACATGCGAATGCAAGCGTCGCCATTGCCCCAGACGGCAGTCTGTGCTAGCGCTGAGCACATTGAGTTGATTCTAAATGATGTTGTTCATTATGTTTAGTGCTAGTTGACGTTGTAGAAACAGGGATGGCAGGAGGGGGGGGGGGTGCTTGAGTATATATAAAGAATCCAAGAGAGAACAAGAATGGTTGTTACGAGAGGGAAACGGCTACTTCGTAGATCATCATCCAGATGGCATATTTAATTCACAAAAATCGAGTTGTGTTATGTGACCACTGTTAGTAAGGAATTTGGAGGTTAACATTATGGAGATGTTGGTGGTTGGACTATGGTAACTTTTGATGCGATGGCGTTCACAATTAGGAGGCGATTGGGGAAGGATTTAATATGCTCACTGATGGAGCACTGAGGTAGACGTTGCCAGTTAACTCAAACTTTAAACTCTATATGTTAATAGATAGATAGCTGCCAATAAGGCCCATCTGTTGGCGAGATAAGAACTCGAATGGTTTCGATAAAACCCGCATTTTTGAGGGGCTTTTGCGCTTGAAGTGATACGCTTGTCTTAGTCGCTACTATTTGACCGCAAAATTATATAACGCATGTATTCATATATGCAAATTTATATACTCACTCTTTCATCGATGAATTTTTGCGGCTGGTTGGATCATGTAAATTGTGAACGCATAATTGTAGACATTCTATTGTTTATTGACAGCCGCTGATACACCTGGTTTGGTTGATAGTATTGTTTGCTAAAACGCTTACTTGCGGAACGACAATTTTTTGATAGTAGAGAGGATTAATCTACTCGACTCTAAACCCTGTTCAATTATTTTTTCGCGAAATTCCACCTTATTGACAGCCATCTGGCTTAGGATTATCGATTATAATGTTGTAATAAGGCACGATCGCAGCTCTCTATTGGAATCTTTTAAACATGATAGGCCTCCTTTGCAGCTGTTTTAATCTGAGATGATCACTATAGATCATGTGAAAAAAAAATCTCGTTTTTGATTCGAAATGATTGATAATGTGATCGAACTATTGAAGTTTTGTCAGTGCTGTATTTATACATTCAACCGCCAACGTTCTCCTCTTTAAAATACTTTCTTCTTCTTTTTTTTAAAAAAAATAAAATGTTTCAACGAGAATTTTTTTTTTTCAATTTTTGGTTCATTCAGCCGAAAGCTCGAATTCAACAAAAAGAATTTCAATCTTCGAGTATTTCATATCATCTGAATATTCTTTTGCATATTCAGTGCATTCTCGGTTGCTATAGCTACAAGTTGATGAGCAAAAGCGCTCGTTAATAAATGATTCATCAAGAACTTGCCATCGTTGCCGTCTATTATTCGGCCAAACTCTTCTATTTTTTAAATATTACCTTTTCACTAATTACTAATTAACTCACCTTATAAAGTGTTTATCGTGATAAAGTATGATGGATTTACCTGTAGCTTTTTTTACCTTTTTTTTTTGATTACCCTCTAATACGATGAGTGAGATAATCAATTGCCAGTCGGTTGCATTTGCATATTCAATCGCTTCAGCTGATACACGCTTATCAGATATTTTATTTGGCACAATGTTTTGCTTATCATTCGATGTTTTCCTTATTGCCACCCGATTTTTGCTTATCACGTGACAGTTTGCTACCTTGTGTTGAGCTTTCTTACTATTTCTGCTACCAACTAACTATTCATCTTTGTTAAAATTTCAGGTGTACTTTCATCTTCTTATTCTTGCAGTAAGCCCGTTGCAATGCTATACATTCAACAACAAATCTTTTATTATTGCTCTAAGGATAGTCGGAATGCGTAAATATTAACAAGGAGTAGAAGATATGAATACGATTAGCAAACCATTGGTAATTGTAAATCCGATTATGAAAAGAGTTAAACGGTGAATGAATATCCTAGGTAGCATTCACATGGCTTTTCACACCCTCACAAAGGTGGTTCATTCGACGATCGGTGGCGCAATTGTCAAGCCATGTAGACAGGAAATTGCATGTATCGAAATATCGGAGTTTCAGATCCTTTTCCCTCATGGGCAGAATTTTTTATCACTAAAAGTTATTATCAGTAAAATTGGTTTGATCAAATTCTCTATAATAAATCATAAATGGCATAAATATTATTATTATAAAAAAATCGAAAGTGCATATTTATGTTTAAAATAAGTTGCAAATAGAATATAGATCAAAAGATTCAAGACGTTTCATGAAAATAGACAGCTTACTTAGCCTAATGCAGCAGCATTTGCTAATGGTTGTCTATTTGTGCTTGTAAACGTCGATTATCTCAATGTTCTAAGTGATGAATTAGCTTTCAAGCTAGCCGAGATGATTTAATGTTATTGCCTCAACAAATAGATTTTAGAATATAGATCAAAAGATTCAAGACGTTTCATGAAAATAGACAGCTTACTTAGCCTAATGCAGCAGCATTTGCTAATGGTTGTCTATTTGTGCTTGTAAACGTCGATTATCTCAATGTTCTAAGTGATGAATTAGCTTTCAAGCTAGCCGAGATGATTTAATGTTATTGCCTCAACAAATAGATTTGCTTACTTATTGAGTAATCGCTAACGCAATAGATCAATAAGCAAGCAAATTTGCATATTTGCAAATTTTTTCGAATAGATTCACACTTAGCTAACTATCATTGCAAAAGAATTTCACTTAAATTGTTCTTATAAAATGTTAGAAGTCGTATTTTATTTCTATAATAATATGAAAATTGCCTGTACCTAGGTTAATATTTCACTATAGCTTAGGAATAGTAAAAACGTTGATTGTTTTGTTGATAGTGAACCTAACATATGTAGAATTGTTGGCCGATATTTTATTTTATAGCTACTATTATATTTTCTATGATAGGAAGAAATGCTTACCATATTGGTTGATGTTTGTTTTTATATGGAAGGGGAATTTTTTTTCAATTTTTTTTTCTGAAATATGCTTATGTAAATCTCTCAGGGATCACTCAGAGCTACGAAGTTTTTGTTGGAAAATGAGATGATCTATGGAAGAAGCAAAGATTTTTGGATCTGTGAAAGAAATTGTTGAGACAATCGTAAAATTTTCGAAAAAAAAACTATGAAAATAAATCCCCTCTCCCAAAAAAAAATTTAGAGTAATAAAATCGACAAGAAAATTAACAACTTCATAAAGAAGTATACCAAACGGCTGTCACGATATTGCATTCACTTTACTCTTCAGACAATACAGCTGTACAAATAGCCAGCCCTGTAGTAATTATGAGCTCGACAGTTCATATATCTGAATTGCTAGTTCATAGAAATATTTGCAATATATAAAACGTTTATCTTACGATTGCAATTTTGTTTTGCAATATATAAAACGTTTATCTTACGATTGCAATTTTGTTTTGCAATATATGAAGCGTTTATCTTGCGGTTGCAATTTTTTATGCATTACCGTAACCCCTTTCAATTTGCCGTCGCTATCTTATACGTGTGTGTCTTTGTGTAAAAATGTTCGTATGAAATCATTAAAAAATGTACTCGAAATGGTGACGCGATCCAATGACGTCATAGCGCTACACTTTAAAGCACCTCGAATAGCAGTCATCTAAATGCACGATATATTCTAATATAGGAAAGAAATTCAGTTGTGATGAAATCCAACTGTTCAAAAATGTATTTTCAAAAATGTTTTTTCAAAAACAAGTGTAATTCAAAAAAAAAAATTGTATTTTCATAGTTTCTCTTAACGTCTATGACGACGAAAATTTTTCCCATAGCAACGAGTTTTTTTCATTTATTTGATTGAAATATTTTATTGCAATAAATAAAATAAAGTACTAAGCTGTAGTGGAATTGATTATATGAAGTTAGTTTGAGAATGCATCCGCCGATTTTATCTATTCTTAATGTCTAATAGGTGAAAACACAATTTTCTGCTTTTTTTTTTAAAGTAGTAAATTTCTATTGCATTTCTTATCTCAGAGATATAAACAATAATGTGAAAGGAGGAGGCAATAAGAAAGAGCCAGGCGATTTTATTCGTCGCCGCATATGTCGCTGTCTGGCTTCTTGACTATAAAATGTGAGCAGAATTTCGAAATGAATCA
>QEWY01003232.1:347553-595292 GCA_006503575.1 Baylisascaris schroederi
AACATGAATTCAAAACAAAAAAAAATATTTTTTTTAACAGCGAAATTATTCTAATTAATAATATACTAAATCAAACTTCAAAGTAAAAAATTCTTTCATTGAGATCATTTACAAAGATGAACGCTGAACTAGAAAGCTTTTGGTGGATGAAATGCAAAAGATTACATTAGCGATAAGAATCTTCTCTAAATCGGAAATCAAAGAAGTTCAGTAAATGTTCATTAGCGAAAAGTTTCCTCTCGAAAGGTAATCTTTAACTGCCCAAAGGTAATACTTACCTGCCCAAAGGTAATATTTCTAAATTATTAATGAATGCTATAAATGTTTAATAAGTATTTCTATTAAATGAGTTATTAAAATACAATGTATACGTCAATATGCATCTTATGACTCTTGTTGACGAAAATTTCAACCTTTACACTCAATGTTTATTCAATATATACGCATTAAATAAATGTTTATATTGGGAATTTTTTTTGGTTATTGAGTTAGTGTATTTGTGAATTTTTCGCAAGTCATTTTGCTATTAGGCATCTGAAAGTCACAAATTCCCTCAGGATAACCATTTTTAAGGATACTGCAAGAAATAGAATTCCCTTATAGCATCCATAGAATTTGAGAGATGGTTTCTGGGTGTTGTTGTTTCTGTGGTAAATGCTAAGAGGAATTTCTGGATGTTTTTCAAGAATTAGTTTTTTTTTTATAGTAGCGAAGGCTAAAGAGCTTAAACTATCATTGAACTATCGCATTTCGACAAAACACAGGGTCATACTTTGGTTTAATTTGTCACGTTAAAATTAGACAAAATTTGGACGATTTGAGTGATTCAGAATTACACTTCACCCAGTAGAAATTTTTGTTTGTTTGAAATCATTCTGTTTTGATTGCTGTGTTAAAATGCCTCCAAGATAAACTCCACTTCTTTTCCAACTTTATAATGCTTCCTATGCAAAGAAATATTTATTTCTTTATGATTCAAGCAGATATATATTTCGTTACCACTTAATATACGCGATGTTTTGTGTTATAATTGCATATTTGTGTTATATATGCTATGCTTTGTGTTATAAAAATACCCTTTATTTGTGTTTTAGAGTGTTATCTCTTTCATTCTTGATTCATTTATTTGCTTTTTTCTTTTATAATCTATTATTTTCACTTCTAAATCGTTCTATTTCACAAATACTTATATAATATCATGTAATCCCTTAAAAACTAATGGAAAAAATTTCGATCGTCAATTCGCTGTACAAATCGACGATCGTCTATTACGATACGTATAAAAAAGTATTTGCTGTTTACTGTGGCAATGGAATCGATAAAATCATTGATATAAACGAAATCCAGACGAAACACTTTGTGATATTTTATTGTGTGGATATTTTCATTTAAGTGCGATTTATAGAAACATATAGAAATGATATATATGCATACCAAAGCTATAGTCACTTGAATTCTCACAATTCGATGATATTTTATTATACGATATCGTTCATATTCGATCGTTGTTTATCATCGTTTATAACTAAATAATAATAAATAGATTATTTAATTTATTTTATAATTTTTAATCGAAATTACTTTTTTGGTTTTTTTTTTTGGATTTTTTTCTTTAGGGAATATTTTCCACTAACAAAATGGGACAAAATTCAAAAAAAAACGGCAAGAAATTGGCCACTCAGTATATCATCTTTAAATGTTTTGACTGATGTTTCTTATCGAACGAATTTGCTGCAACTTGATGGAATAGATGATTCATTCTACACAATTTCATCAGCGCATTTTCAATCAAAAACTTGAAACTAATTAAGCTGAGGAATTAATTAAATTGTTTTAACTGAGGACATATATTAATTTCCATATAATTTTTTTTTCTTTTCTTTTCCATCGATAACATCTCCGGTATGCAATCGATCATGTGAGTAATCGATGGAATAGTTATGGAAGTAGATCTTGCTTAATCTGAAATATTTCTTCTTCGCTAATGAGATTCAAACAAATTTTATTTTCGAAACGATTTTCAATGTGAATTGGCGTAAACAGTGATGCTTAGATTAATTATTTTTAATGAAAATTTGGATTTATGAAATCAATGTCTAAAATCGGTTTTATGGAAAATTTCCTCGGAATTTTCAACTTTTTGGGCGATTATACAAAAGAAATTGAAAGATCAAAAAGTAGCACTCTCACAATTTCCATCAGTATTTTCTTCAATAAAAAGATGTACTTTGATGTTAAAATCGATCCTTGCTTGTAGATTAGAAATTATTTTTTCTTCCTAGTCGTTTATTTTAGAGCTGATATATGAATATGAGTTACTTAAATATATATATATACATTCCTTCAAGTAGGATCGTTGATTCGCTGATGACCTATATGAGTGTTTCCTTTCATAACATCTAAATTACAGTTTTTAGACTCCAATTTAATGAAGTACTTAAACATCAAGCGGAAATGCTAGGTTGAACTGAATGGAAGCGAATTAAATTTATTACGAAGTAGATATTTCATCGATCCAATTCAAAGTATTACAGTATAATCATATGTTATACCTAAGCAGCCTATGCTTCCCCGCACACAGGTATGCTGCTATTGCATTATTTTTGAGCCACGAAGCGGGGGATTGCAATGTGAAATCATATGGTTTATGATGGAGATGCAAGAAAAACTTCTATGACATTGTGCCGTTTTATAAGGGTTTTTTTTTCATATTACAACACATGTGTACGGCATCAACGGTTTCAACGGTTTTCTCAAATGCTATATTTTCTAACTTTCAACTTCTTCGAAAGATTTGATGTATTACACTCGGCGAAATATCATCAACTCAATTGTATTCCTCATTTTTTCTTTATCATCCACATTTCTAAACTATATATTCCCTGCTTGGCTATCAAAAAGAAAACCAACGTTTATTGTTTATTGCTATCGCAAATGAATTCACTCTTTCCATATTCTCTGTGTAATGCTTATAGACATGCAACGATTTAATTTTGCACATTGACTTCACAGCATCCGTGAATAAGAATAAAATAATGGAGCATAAGATGAGGCAATTTTATTACTGGGCTACTGAAAGATATTGTTTATTCAGTTAAGAGAACATCTTACACATCATATACTTGGTAAGAGGTAAGGAACGGAGAGAATAGTTGTCACGAAATGAAAATTTCAGAAAGTTAGCGGGAATGAGATGATAGGGAGCCATCGAAATATTTAAAAAAAAGTTATTACAATTAAAAATTACTGGAATTTTAGAGAGAATTCATTCAATTTTCACCGTATGCCCTTGTTGCGATTAGCTCATCAGTCTTGATCGTTTTTAATCACCAAATCAAAAGTACTCAGCGATAGACGACTATAGGCAGCTCTATTTGCCTCTAGTTTTCCAACACATCTGTAAGAAATGATTTCTGAAATCTCACCGCTTGATAAATCGCAAACTCATGTTAGGGATACCATGATTCAGAAATTTGAAAAAAAAAAACAAGACAAAGTTTGAAAAAAAAAAGTTAAAAAATTACGGAGTAGAAGGGGGAGGAGCGAACATATGTATGTACTGAATTTCAACTCACCAGTCCAATATAAACACTATACACATAAAATGTTGGCCGGCGGCAAGTGTTAGACCTCTAAAAGGCGTGCGTTTGAAAAATATGATGTTTTTCCAAATTCAATCCAATATTTCGATTATTTAAATCAAAAACTGATGAATTTACAGTATTCTTTCACTTAGCGACCGTATGCTTCGTCTTGCGCGGTAATATTTGCATTCAAATTCGTATTCTCCGACATTATATTTTCTAGCATTTGTCCATCCTTGTTGCATCTTTTCTGTCTTCATCGCAGCTTGTCTGTCTTTGTTGGAGTTTGTCTGTCTTTGTTATGGTATGTTTTGGAAAGACATTAGCGCAGGTGTTATAGGTAATGTGAATGTATTAAGTATACATATGCAGTCAGCAGTTGTATTTGTTGCAGCATTCATATGCATTTGAAATTCATCTGTGAAATTGCTGATGTATCAAGGTGAAATGCTCTTTTAATGATTTGCGATGATTCCATTGCAATCTTCTCAGGTATATCATTCTTATCACTCGTGATATACATTCAAATGCGACAATGCTTACAAGGCGTATTCTATCATTAAAAAAAACTTTTGACAGATTTCGATAGAGATTTCCCTAGCAAAAGGTAAGGAACAGGTAGGAGTTTAGGTAAGTACGGACGGCCAACAAGAGAAAAAGTAACATTGTCAGAACAATTTTTGCACAGTTCATGATAAGGTTTTAAGCTCGATCATTGTACTAACCTTCAGATGAAGATTTTATCTTTGAATTTTCATGGCAATATTCAAAAGAAACCTACGAATTTTGAAAATTCTATAATTCCATCTTAAGTTTAATAAAAAAGCTTAGGTATTGGAGTGCGAATAAGCTGCTAGCAAAGAGATAAGAAATCATTCAGGGAATCCAAATAAACGAAGAAGGGGAATCGCAAATATTCATTTTGATGAAAATAAAAGGACGTAAAAAAAATGGAGGATCTCTTTTTGAAATATTTTCCATTGATGAGATTTTATTTGAAAGATTTTCACAAATATTTATGCAAAAAAAAACCTTTGACAAGCAAATATCATAGTAGAATTTTTTTGTAAAGAGTTACCTAATTCTGATGCCTATATTAGAAAGAAAGTTAAGCATCGAAATTATTGCGATAAGCGATAATAAATTCTACATTTCTTCAGTAGGTGCACGTATATCTTTCTTTTTATTCATGTATAATACTGCTTAAAATTTCATAAATTTCATAAAGTCATATTCTAAAATTTTTTCACCTGTCGAATGAGAAATTATCCTTCGTCAGCTTTGCTGAATGCGTTTGAAGAATATTATTGATATCGTTTGCGATTTTTCGATAGATTCACGTGAATACTCGACTTTTTTTTTATCATGCAATGCACTATCGACATAATTGTTGCTCTCATATGATGCAGAATCACGACGCTATAGAAACATGCTTTTTAGATTCTGAATCCGTGAGTGCGTTGTTGATTTTATCGAAATGATTGAAAAGTCGCATTCCACACGATTGATAGCACATTTTGAAGCAATATTTCGCTCTCGATTCGACGAAATGTCAGTTAATGCGAGAATTTTTTTCGCTCTTTTCGTCTTCATCGTGTTCAGGGGTGAGGAGGGGGAGGGGTAGATGAAAACTTTATTTTTTATCGAGAGCAAAAAAGTTTAGCTTTGCGAAGTTGACAGTTATATAAAAGCATCTTTTCAATCATCTGTCTTGTTGATCCGTCAATGTTTAAAAGGCGTTGTGAGTATTTAAAGACGCTTTTAAAAATTACACACAAATTGAAGTTGTGATTTTCATTTATCACCGATCATTTCGTTGTGAAACTTAGAGGTGTTCATGATTGTTCATGATTTTATAAACTTGTTCATGAACTTGACTTCTTGAACTTCGTGAACTTCACAAACTTCCTAATAGTTCATAAACTTTATGAAAATATAGTTTATGAACTTTTTTCCATGGAAAATTCATGAAAACATTTTTGGGAGCGGTCGATTGAGCTTCAAAAAGTTGCTGCGATCACGCACATTCATCATTTATGGATAGCATAGGAAAATGATTGACTATATGAGTGGTCTGGGGAATGGTTCGAGTTGTTTTGATATTATTGTCATATCATAAAGTCTTATTAAAGCATAAACATAAAACAGCCTCAGCATTCCCAGTGACTTAATGCTGGAAGTGTTGTTATCGCTGGATGCGGCCGTGGGAGTTGAACTGTTATCATGCTTTAGGTGCATAAAGGAAATATATATATATATATATATATATATATATTTATATATATATATATATATATATACACATATATATTTATATGTACAGGTAAAATATGTGCATTAAATCGACATGAAAGAAATGAATATTCGTTCGAGTAATTTATTGAAGCCTACCATTTTCCTCGAATTTATTATTCGTCATCACATTTGCTTGTTTACAGGTAATGGGAGGCGATCATAAGGTAGAACTTTGGTATTCGCCTAAGTATGCACGTGTTGTATGTAGGGTTCATTGTTAGGGTTTTTGTCGGTATGTTGTATATATGTGTGTATTGAATATGTATGCGTGTTTGTATGCACGTCTGTTTGTCTGTCAAAAAGTTGCAAGTAGAAAGTTACTGAATCCGGTTTCATGATTGTTGAATCCGGTGCTAGCAGCCTATCCAGCTTCAAGGTTGATTTATGGTGATCTAGTGGAGTCAAAATATCTAGATGTGATAACAGATTTACGCGCTTATTGCACTCTGGTCGAGGAACACATGACGTTGGTGACTTTGCGATATAGAAATGCTTGATAATTGTTTTAAAAAGTCTCTTTAAGTTTGTTGATATAGGAATAATATACTTTATTTGCATGTTTTGTTGTTGTTTTATAAAACCGCTTACGGTGGTTGCCAGAATCTTAAAATTGCATATCATGCCAAATACACTGATGTGTTTACCAGTTTTTTTTTCTTACCCTAAGTGTACGGAATTGCCATAGTGGTTAGGTTTATTGAGATCGACGTAATTCATCACTACTTTTTGAGAGTTAAAGGCTAGAATGGACCATAATATATGATAAAGCAACCGGTGTACTTGAGCGCACAAATATTCACCTATGATTCGTTCACAAATATCATAGACTACTTATTCGTCGAAGTTGTTGAAATTAGTAGATAAATAAATAAGTAAATAAATAAATAAATATATCACTCATGAATTTGATTTCATCTACCGGAATAAAAGTGAAAATGCTAATGGATTTCTAGTCATAGTGAATATCTCACTTTGAGAAAATACCACAAAAACAATATATATTTTCTTGATGTGATTGGATACATCTGGAATATGATGATTATCAACGAGTGATATTGGTATGGATTTTACTGTTAGTATGAATGCTTTAAAATAAGAAAATAGCTGATATACGTCAATATGTGGGTGTATTGAAGAAATAGCCACCTGTAAAATATAGGAATGATCGTATATAATACGCAACAGATAGGATGCAAAAATCATTTGTTCGCTGTAGTGAGTGACCCACTGACAAAAGGAATTCTTTAAAATTATCTTCATTTTATTATTAATCTTTTCATTTAATACAATTGATTGCATTCTTTCATTTCATAGAAATGTGGTTTAATTAATGCATACGAATATTTATCTTTCTTTAATTAGTGATAACTTCTTCGAAACTATAAAATTATGTGCATTGAAATCTATTATATTTAATTTTCTCGATGAAATAGCTAAAAGAGATACGTTTTATGAATATGGAAAATGCATTAGAGAAATAGCCGCAATATATACTTTTCTATTCGGCTAAAATCATCATTCGATTTGTTATGTTGTCTTCTGAAACAAAATGCAGTTGCAAATTTTTTGATATGCTTAACCACATATAACTCTTCTAAAAGAAATTTATCGCTTCTCTAAAAAAAAACTGCTGTTGCTTTCAGTTATTCTATAAAAAGTTGCGTAATTCTATCATCCATCTAAAGCAAAATAAAATTCTAATTGATAGAAAATTCATGCAAAATGCTACTCACTTTTAACTGCTCGTTATGACGTTCGAGGTTAATGCATGGAATCGACGTGCTATATGATAGAAATACTTAACTTATGGGTAAGGGTTATTCTTACCTTTATGGGTAGGGGTTATTCTTACCCTTATGGGTAGGGGTTTTTCTTATCCTATTATGTAGATTATTCTCATCGAATTTTGTGAGGCTGACTTTAACGACTCCTAATTTGACTAACAGAGGTAGAGCAATGTAAATATATATATATATAAAAAAAAAATTGTCAAATTCTTAGTGTTTCATTAATAAAAAATCTCAGAAAATTCTTTTCTTTTATAATGAATCAGGAAAAAATTTTCTATCGTTAAAGAAATTTGTAAAAAATCAAATCAAAATTGATCAGATTTTCTTCAAAATTGTGATTCTTTTCCAACTTTTAGGTTAATTTATTTCTACTTATTTTTACTTAATTTTGTTCGCGGATTGCTTGAAATGCTGAATATTGAAAAATTATCCCAAAAATTATTTCTCTGTTTATTGCAAGAACAAAGCAGATCACATCATTAAATAAAATCAATGATCAATGCATTTAGGCGATAATTTCTTTTTGCATTTTTTATTTCTTTGCTTTTTTCTTTTTTCTTCTTCTTTTTTTTGATAAGAGGACTATATACCAAAATAGATACTGCTAGCGTCATATATATAAACGCTATCTGTTCGCCCACTTTTCACATAATATAGCGTCGTAAATTTTTTGCACCATAAAAATACTTACATATTGCTGTTATTGTCCTCGTTTTGATAGCTAAAGCATTCGTTTCTTTGCTTCAAAACTTTGGACTTGCAATCATCGTTATAGGGTCTATTTATGCGGTAATGCTTTCTATCGTATTTCCAGTTACCGTAATTTATTATACTATGCGTATTGTTGTGCCGGCAGTGAATCTCAATGTACTGTATTGCCATCGTTGCAACTTCCATTATGCTCTATTGAATCACAGCTTTCATTGCTCGATTATGCAGTGTTGCATCGCGGCTTTTATTGTTCGATTATGCTGTCTAGCGCTCAAAAGGTGACTTAGTTGCAAACGAGATTATCGCTTCTCGTTTCTACTTACATTACTTGATTTATTTTAAACAAATAAATTAATAAATAAATAAACAGATAAATAAATAAATAAAATCAATTATAAGCACAAATAAGAAATGATAACCAGGTTTATACTTAGGTCACTTTCTATTAATAATTATTTTGCCGCTGTATTTTATTGTTCATTTTAAGTATTAAACGAGATATTGCGTCGTTCTTATCAACATTGTTCTGAATAATCAAATTTAATTCGAAATATTCCATTCAGGGTTGTGTGCCTATCAATAATGAGCATCTCTAAATCAAGGACGATGCCTGTATCGCTATGCCGTGAAACATGCGAATGCTATCTACCACATTGTAGGTGCAGCGCAAATATCCTCGCTGATAATCTGAAAATTTCACCACTTTATCGGCAAAAAGAGTAAGTTTTCCGATTATATTCTGATGTTTTTTCTTTGAGAATAAAATAGCTCAATTCTTGAATAGAGGAAATGATGTGAAATCAGTTTCAATCTTTAATAGATTTGGTTGATCACATGGCTATCACCTACACCATATGCATAAAATCAATCAATATTTTGATCATGTTCTATCTTATTTAATCATATCATCGAAACCACATCAGTGGATGAATGGCCACGCTCCACTATTTTCAATTGACGCAGATGCCGGATGCGATCCGTAAATGAATGAGTATATGTGAAAAAAAACGAGCAAAACAAAGCTTCAATTGCAGCAGAACAAATTTAAAAGCGTCACTCAATTATTGAACCGACGTATTCGTTAAAAAAATGCATTCCGGTTGCAACCGAAAAAACCGACCGGTCGATGGGTGCTTACCGGTCCGTAAAAGACGGTCAATAAAAACCAATCGAAATTTCAATTCTCAACACGAAGTTCTATTATAAGATATTTGTTGTATAATAATATAGTGCAACGCGTTGTTTAATCGATATATTCACTCTATACTTAACTTAATTCCAATAATAGAAGCATATGGATAATCATTTCAGAAATGTTAGCGTGATTGCAACCACAATAAAATAAACAACAAAATCGTGGCCTTAGGTGAATTATTTATTGACAAATCCTCAAAGGAATGATGGGTAAAGTAGTCTTATAAGAAAACCATAGAAATGTGCAGCAAGTATGAGATGGAGAAGCTATGAGTTACTTAGTTTAACGAAAAAATTACAATAAAATTGATACATATGATTTGAAAAATAAGTGTAGAGATCGATAAAACATCGGCTAAAATAACGCAACAATCGAAAGAGGTGAAAGTGCGATTAAATAACCTTAAAGTAATTGTCGGTGAATATGGGAGAAGCATATAAATGAAGGTTTATTTCGATAAACGTTTGAAATACGACGGGGGAAGATACCGCATGAATTAAAAATAAAAAATAAACGTAGAAAACCATAGTATCTCAGTAGATGAAAACTTTAACATTTCAATAAAGTTTCTACATTTTTCTAAGATCACATCCCACCATCGCCTATCATTTCAGAGCAATGAGCCATTTCATCGAAAAAGAGGCAGCAGTGATTCTAAATAACAGCTCGTAACTTTAAAAATAAGAAGATTTTACGTAGATCGTCTTTTTTTAGCATTGCTTATTCTTTTAGAATTTATATTTTTCCCATGAGCCAATTAAACATAGTCCATCATGCCACTGATTAAAGCTTCGTATGAGCTCATCAATTCCCATCGCATTTCAAGTCCCTCTATCCGTCGTTACATCAGTTTTTTTTTTCTGATGTGAAGTTGATCCTTCTTCACGCTTCACAAATTTTAGAATTATTCCATATTTTGTCCATTTTTCGTGTTTCTCATTTTTATTGAGGATGAGATAGTCGTTATGTTGACTCTAACCTTTATTCAATTTCAAGGTGCATTGCATTCTCTCTTATCGTTCTGAAAATTCTCCTTCACCTTGTATATCGCAATTATTCATATTGCCATTATTGTCGCTAATTTGTTTTTCATCGATTCCATGGCGTTGAAATCCACTATGATTGTTAGTAGTTGTACGTTTCATCGTCGTTTGAGTCTCATCATTTAATTTCTCAATCGAAATTTAATTTCCATCCATTAGCCTTTTTTGTTGCTTCTCAATTTCTGTATGCTTATCTCCTATAGCATTTTAATTATTCATTTGCCCAACCCCCTTTTCTATCCTCTGTAAACACTTTGACGAGATTTCAGGTTTTATTTTAAAGGTTTTTTTAAGGTTATTTTACCGATTACTGGTTAGTTCTTTCAATTGATGGTTTCTTTTCCTAGCCCATTTTCTTACTGACAAAAGCACCTACTTCCTTACATCTTCTTCTTCTGGGGTTAATCGAGAAAGCTTTTATGGTTTTTTCAAAGAAAATGGCGTTCGCTTCCTTAATACTTTTCTATTGTCTCTTGAAGCAAACTTTTGACCGTTTTTATTTTTTGATCAGCTTAGATTTTTGTAGGTGAATCCCTCAATCGCCATAAATTTGAATAGAGCATGATTTTTAACGATTGCAAGTTTCGTCAATTTTTATGCAAATTCGATGAAATTAGGACAATGCAAATTGCGCATTATGTGCTTTTTGCATTCCTCTCATATAAATAACCAATAATGTATATGCAAAAGAATGAATGCGTTGACAATTTTAATTAATTCGGACGCTAACACAAAATTTTGAAGGAGAATTCTTTCTTCCAGCGCAGACCGGTTTCATATAAAAAACTAATCAGTATGTGCGTGCAAACTTTTATTTTTTTTATTTTTTATTTTTTTGCATTGAAATGTCTGTAAATTTTTCGTTGTAAATCAAACTAGAGAAGGGGTCATTCCGTGGGCGTTAATTTTGTCAATCACTAAATTTACTCACTAGACAGACACGTGCCCATACGTATTCACAGACATGACGTCATCATAACACACCTTTGCAAAGAAAATTTCTTAAAGAATATTCTGAAAAAAAAAACTGAAGACAACAATGCAAGAAATCGTAATGAAAAATGCTTCGCGTAAATCGAAGTGGAACATAATTCGAAAAGAAAAATCATTCATCATTTTCTTTCAAATGCATTGAATTCCTTTAGAAAGATCGAATATGAACGAAATAAAACATTTACTAAAATTCTTTAAATATTTTCACTTTGCAATATTTATTCGAAAAGAAGAATATATATCAGTTATTCAATTTTAAACAACAAAAAAATATATTTGCAAACAATAGATAACAATGACTATTATAAGAAACATATTGATGTGTTATGTTAGAATTTTTTCGCTTAAGTATAACACAGAAATGTTAATAGTGAGGGGTAGCAATTTATTAGGCGTTATGTTATATTATGTGTTATAGAATACGTATCTCAATCATGTTTTCTAGTTAGAGCTTATATTTGCATCAAATATGTTCTTTTTAAGTGCTTTCACAAATTTGCATATGCATATTATGTTTACGTATGCGTCTATGCCTATGTGATGATTCCTACTGAATGGGCCAGCAGGTACGAAAAAGATTTCAGTGTTATATATATTTTTTAAATTTCGGAGCGCCTAGTATTACTTCCGGTTAGAGTTATTCACAAAATTCATTTGCAGAAATATTTTACTCAAGCAGGCGTCAACAACTGTCCAATTTACATCCAAAAAATGTAGAAAAAAAGTGAAAAGTTTCTGTAAAAATTCTAAAAATTTCAAATCGGAAAACACATTGCATTCTTTTGTTTTTAATTACATCGCTGCTGTGTATTAAATGTTATTAAGGAATTTTTGCTAGACGTTTCACTTTGTAATGATCGATTACAACATTGACAAGGAAGCGTTTCAGCGAGTGCATTTTTGAGTTAACGGAGAATCGTACAATCTTTGCAGCCGCAAATGCCTTTAAGTAGCATTAATCATCTTTTAGGAAAATCCTTCTATGATATCCTCCTACCTTGTGAATAATTGAAATCTTATTTCAACCATCTCAATCGTCGGAGAAGTGCATTTTTATTGTTGATACAAAATATATGGAAAAACTGCTAAATGAGAGCTAATAGAGGATTATTTAAAACCTCTAGCATTGAAAATCTACGCTCACACTTCGATATTAATCTCGCTTAATCCGTTAAAAGCGAGCGCAAATGTGTTTACTAGCAATGCATGCAAAATATTTTGTTGTATATAGCAAGGGTTTGTAGAAATGTAATATATTATTACATCAGTGGACATGTCTAAGGTAGAGAGCTTCCACTGAAATTTACAAAAATTTTAGTGAAAAGAAAGCTCATTAAATTCTGATTACCTCGTTAAATGTTTCCGTTGAAAAATAATTCATTTCAAAAGTTTCCAAGCGGAGAGAATCTGACTTTGAAGTTTCATTTGAATATGTTTTCGCTATTTTCGAGGAGAAATTTACTGCTTTCAAACTTTGATTGGGGTTGATTTTCTGATTTGAAGAAAATATTCTCGGAATATTTATTTGTAGGTGCTAAGAAGAGCCTTTTCTAAAGGAGGATTTCAGTTACGGGGAAACACTTCTAGTGCTAAATTTTACGAGCGAAAATCAACAGCAGGTCCCAATATAGAAAGGGGAAGATTGAATTGAGAAGGGAAAGGAATTGAGTGGACGCTCGTTTCCCCTTCCTATGCTTAAGCCTTGTACCGTGATGTCGATGTCGATATTATATGAAAGCCACGTTCTATAAGAGGGAGGACAGAGGGGAAGAAGTGTAAACTTTACTTTCCCGGGAAATAAAAGATGCACATGCCCACAAATATATTAAAGAGGAAAAGTGCAATAGTAGAAGACAGTGAGCCATGAAACGAGTAATGGAATTGCGATGTGTATGACAGCTGCAAAGAATATGATCAATTGAAAACAACAACATTCACTATGAAAGTGCATATTGCTTCAGTAATGTTGACTTTGGAATGTGTTTTTGAGATGCTTTCAGAGTTTAGTTTTTGATGCAAACCTAGCTGTTCAGTCGACAATGAACAGTGCTTTTTGCCGCAATTATTTTTACTTTTATTTATCGTTTCGGTTTTTTTCTCTTTCTCTTTCTCCCTCTCTCCCTCCCTCTCTCCATTTCTCTCTGTTAAAAAAAACAAAAAAAAACATGGTTGCATAAAAAGAACAAGAATAAGATTAATCGATTCACTGATTGTTTATTCGCTTATTATTTACATAGTTTGCTCAGAAATATGTTCTTTATCTAAGTCATTTGCATATATGCGTTTGCACTAAAAATAATAGTAAATAAAAAATTCACACTAGGCAGGAGGGAGATTCAAAGCAGTCTTTTGCTCTGCAGATATATTAATGAAGAGAAAGAAGAAGAAGAAACAATTTATTTATTTTTTACTCATCTATTTAGATATTACTATGCTTAATGCTCATGCCTCATGTGAATTTCACGTGAGCAAATGTCTACAATGACGTCACCAACTAGCCCATTGAGGGAACAATTTCATATACAGCTGTTTCGCATCGAAAACTATCTCGAAAGTTTGGCATTGTAATGCGGGGCTTGTTAGATTGAAGGCCATACATTTGTACCTATTTGGACAGTTTTTCAACACCGTAGCCAATGTCCTCCTTGTACTCATTCTTAGTATAATATGCCTTAACATATATTATAGTATATTTATTTATTTATTTATACAAGAATACATGAGTATACTTACCAAGAGGTACATATAATATACCTGTCTGTAAATATATTTGTTTGCCTGAGTACATAGGCTGAGTACATAAATATATAATTATTCATTCTCCATAATTAATATAAAAATTTCCGGCAAAAATCGTCCAAATAAATGAAGCAAAAATATGTAATTTTCAGCTCTGAGAGGTGGAATGCGGCAATCTATTGCTATCAAGAGATGATAAGCAATCGCGATCAATGTTGCACCTCACCACCTAATTCACCCGTTAACTTGGGACCAATCAGAAGGCTTTCGCTTTCTGGTATGTTCATTGCCATCACCCACTTCATATACGATCTTTAATATTTTTGTTTCTATTGCCGTATGGGGAGTGATAAAAAGAGGGAAATGTTTGATAAAATTTAAATTAATTTGATAGCACCGGTATTCTTTGGTTAAAGGGAAATGCTTTGAAAAGATTTGCAAGTACAAAATGCATAACTATTAGTGAAAATAAATATTTGTTTGGTTTATTAGTTGATAGCCAATAGATTATATTCATAATGCTAGTTATCAACAGCCCTAGTAAAAGTCAGTCGATTACACATGTTTGTGTAGCCGTTGGCTTTCTTGTTTGAAGCTTATTTATTTAGCTTCATCTAGATAAGTATGAAATATTTGTATCTTTTATTTTTTATTTCCACATTCGTTATTTGCGCCTCATTAACATCGATATGTATCACATGTCAATTATAGGAGCTTCATCGGCTTGTGCATCACCACCGCAAACTGTCGACGGCAAATACGTAAACCGTGCACTTGGCGGCAGTCTTATGAGGTTTGCTGGGTTTTTTTTTTTTTGCTTACTTTATAATTAGGAGATTGTAATTTTTGCTAGCGGTCGGTCGGTTGGTTTATGCCAAAATTCAGTCATTACCGATCACAAAGATCTTGTCGGAATATTTTTCGACGGATATTCCTCAATGGAAATTCTCGATAACATGAACCGTAGATTTGTATGCTTCTAATTCATTAAATTTTAGAGGTAATCTTTAATTTTGTATTACAATTAAGTTACTTCAGCTGTACCATACAATATTGGACATAACGATTTCCATAGTATTTGTACTAAATGATATCGATGTTATTAGTAAAAACTAAGCTATGAGAAGAAAATAAAACTCTACGAGCAGAACTGATATCTGTCTCATTCCGCACCCGCGACCTTAAGCACTCCCCCCTCCGCCTATTCTGTCGCCATTTTCCCACGTGCACATTAGGCATTAAAGCATTCGTATTGTTTACGAAACGATCTAAACGAATGACGATCTCCCAGCAGTTGGTGTTTAATGTCAGCTGTCGATAGTTCGGCTGTCATCTAATTGTAAGGTAGTCGTATGATCAATTTGTTGTCTTTATATCTATAAACGTTTGATGCGTGATTTTCATGTGATTTAATGGTACCAAATTGATAGGATTTTTTTTCAGATTTTTTGAATAAAAGATGCGAACAATTTTCGCGAATAATCATTTTTATGATATTATTAAAAAGTTGTCACGAATAATTAAACAAAAATTAATGGAAAATTATATTTGCGCTAAGCAGAACCATTTGATCGTATGATCAAAACAAAGTACTTTTATTACATGTGATAATGCACGAAAATGATAATAGTAATTACTAAGTCGCTGTTTTTTTTTTCGTTTACACAAATATTTGCTGCATTTGCCCAGATAATCGTTGTGTTTGCCACCAAAAAAATTCTTATAAAAAATTTGGCACATTTTTAAGGGGGATTACAGAAATGAAGTTTGCCAAAAATGGACTATAAAAGGAGGGATAGATTGATAGAAGTATAAGGCGATATGATTCGAATAGAATTTGTTGTTAAAAATGATTAAAAATTTCCACAATGTCAATTGAGAAGCAATTGCTGTTCCACATTCCACGCTATTTTATTTTTATTTTTATTTTTATTTTATTTTATTCCATTTTTTTTTTTCAGATCCGGCGAACTCCCCGCTGCCGCCGATCTTCTTAAGCGCTTCCACGGTCACAAGTAGGCCCAAAGGGCTTACGAACAATCTGGTAGTTGGAATGAATGCATGAACATATCAAACCGTAGTTGGTAGTCGTTTGATCTGGATGTATGCTCTTGACCTTCTTTGAGTTACCTTGTACAGCGCACCATTCCCGCTTGACCTATAGCCTGCGGGTCTACCTTACATTTGGGGTAGATGGAACAACAACATATAAAGCAATCAACTTATGGCTTATTTAATCGAGTTTTCCATTTATAAAAGTATAGTTGCTGGAAGAAATTTTGCACAACTTTTCTATGAGGAGAGTTTCATAAACTTTTTGCAATATCCATTGCAACTTCAGGTCATTCTATTGATTCAATCAATTATCCCGGCGACATAGTCACAAGGGAGTTTCTGAATTATCAACGAGAACTTAACAGAGCAATCATTTTTTTTTTCAAAAATAGTTTGAGGATTTCTTTTTTTATGATTGCAATCTGTGAAATTTCTAACGGTTGCAATCGCATTTTAAATGATCTATGCGAAAATTTTGACACAATATTAATAAAATTTATTTTATTTTTTTTTTTTTCAAGCGTAAAATAATGATTACATTTCAATCAAATAAGCAGCGAGCTCAAATATTTGTAGTAGTTAATTTGTGAACATTGTCCAAAAAAAAAGTTCCGCCGAACATATCAAAGAACGTATACAAAAAAGCGCTTTCATTTTTTTTTTCTTTGCTTACGACAAAGTTTTGCCATTCTTTGTTGTCTTAATAAGCTTATAGGCGTTATCATAGCGGGAATGAAATAGGTGATTAAAAATCGGTCGTTTTCATTAGGAAGCTTCTCAAGTTTATTAGTGATCGCTCAAAGCATCTACAAACGAGGACAATTCGAATTTTTAGCTTTACTACCACCAAGCTTTTTGGGATGATATTTTTTAAGAGGGAGGGGGTTTTGCGAGGAGGGAGACGGGGTGGGGGAGCGGCAAAAAAGTCGGGAATTGAAGGCGAGGAATTCCGGAGAAATAGTTTCTTTTTTTAGGAAAGAAAAATGAAGAAAAACATGAAGACTATCACTTTAGGCACCGCTAAGAGGACATAAGAGGACTTTAGAGAAAAACTACTTTTATTTATATGAAGCTGGATTTCATCAGATTAGCGGAAAATTTTCAATAAATGAAAAAATATTTATTTATTTTGCAAAATTTCTATTAAATTTTTCGCTAAGAAATGAAATATAGCGTTATTGATTTTTGTTGGCATTGAACTATTCATTAGAAAAAAAAAAGAAAAAAAAGTTGAAAAATAGCACATCTCAATGTTCGATAGTGCAATGTTATTTTTAGAAATATTTTAGACATCGTGATTAGTTGTTAGTATGTGTACGAAATGATGCACCTATCTAGACAATTGCATTCAACAACATTGGAATTTATTGCCTATTTTTATTGACTATTTTTTAACGCTCAATTGGGAATTGGTTATAACTTGAAATATTCTTTTTCGAGAGAATTTTTTCAAATATGGATAAAATTTTATTGGTAAACTCATATGTTGATAAGCTCATTGCAAGTATGTATGATTAAGCTGATAGCAATTCAAGTTTAAATGTAATTCATAAATATTTAGATGATAGGGTGATTGTTTTGAGATGAGATAAGGAAGTATGAATATTTAGGGAATTTTTCATTTGAAAAAAAAAACAACTCGAAATCTATGATAACAGCGAGACGCAATGAAAGAAATTAGGTACATTTTTAAAGATCAGGTTGCTTCGATGCTATAAACTTCCAGCTAACCAGGTGCAAGAAAAAAAATTTGCACTTAGAAGTAAATTATATGCACTTTCCAAATTCTAATTGTAATTGTTGCAGATATTGATTATAAAGAAACAGACAAGTAGGAAGGTGCAACTATGCAGACACAATAACACCATAGTGGATTTTCGAGGGGATTGATTTTCACTGAAAGCGCATTATTAACCACTATAGATATTCCAGCAGTTATTTACCTTGGTAGATGGAAATATAGGAAGATATAATGTATCAGGTTACTTGAACGCTTCTTCATTTATTTTCCTCATTGAAAAGTGGCTATTTTCCATTAATTTTTGCACATTGATAGATCGTATTTGATTAGAGGAAAAGAAGAGCACATTATATTTTCATAATGACGAAAATAATGACCACACATGATGCATGCAATTTCTGAATATTCTGTCAACGAAAACTTGTGCCTTTTCATTGACGGAAAAGTGCAATACAGATGTATATGCAATCAGCATTCTTGGGTATTTGACTTTGAATTAAAGATATACAAGATGATGGATACGGCTCTTTCTTCCAATTCCATCCTCCTAGCTCTTTTGTTTAAGGCTTTTCGAAAACAATATAGGGGGAAATATTCCTGGTATCTAACATGTGCTACTGAGGTAACAAGAAAGATATAGAGGCATCGAGATGGAGATTGTTGAAGTAGCCTATATTGCTGATAGGTTATGAGGTACTTTCTGAGTGAATAAGGTGAAATGGATTGTTGATTTTTTTTGCTTCACAAAAATTATGTATTGTAGAGGGAATATTTTAGTATTTTTGTTTTAATATTTAGAACATATTTATTTAGAAGGAACACAAATATTTAAATTTAGTACAAAATAGGAATATTTTAATGTGGACATCGCATTAAGTGAGAACAAACGATAGGAGGCTAACTGCTTTCATTTTGGATGTCAACTCCAAAAAAAAATTCAACCCCATGGTTGTTATTTGAAAATGATCGGGTTCGTGTCACATTAACGACAATTTTTTTTTTTAGCAAAGATATTTATTTCAATAAAAGATCTTACGAGTTAAGAATCTATCTTTTTATATGGGCATCGCTTCCAATGATTGGACATAAATTAGCACATTGTGATGCCAAATATTACTTGCTAAGGCAATGAAACTTGCCGATGAAAGGTAACGAAACTTGCTTAGTGGAATTTATAAATTTTTTTCAGTAGACGCTAGGCATCTATTGTTTCTATGCAAATAGGACCTAATGCGAAACAGCAATATTTATTTTAGTTAATCCATTTCATCAATTTATTCACCAAATGCTTAATGCTTGATGACATTTAAGAAAAGAAAAAACAAGTTTAATTGAGTTGAACGATGTATTTCGCCTCAAATATAATGACATCAATGCATTTTCTTTATATGACTAATTTCGCCGAAAATATAAATGAATATAAAATTTCCTCATAAGATCATTCGTAGTAGCGAAATAAAAATCTTTTATATTAGACATTTTATTATATCTTTTATACTAAATTCTTTATTATAACTTGAAAGAAAATTATTTCATTTGTTTACAATTTTTTTTTCTAATTTACCGATGTTTAATAAATCTTCCATCATATGAATAAAAATAAACAAGCAAATTCGCCGAACGGGTGATAGTTTTTTAAGCGCGTTGGTGCAGGTACTTTAGGAATTGCAACAAATATTTGAAGTTTTTGATTTGAACTATTTTAATTTTCATTTCATCGCTTGTACTTAATGCTTGATAAGGAGATATGCAAAGAAAGTAGTAAGAGGAAAATTTATAACGCCATATCCCTATTGATAACGGTGAAGCGCAATTTGTTCATTTCGGTTTTTTTTTTAATATTTGCAATAAGTCGGAAAGCACAGCGTAAATAGCTAATAATGAACTATTCAGTAATTAAATTCTTCATACGGAAACTAAATCCCTGCCAGAAAGGAAATTTTTATCAAAGGTAATTTCCTCCATTTCGGGTTAACTGATTTATTTATAACAGCTTGATCTCCCATAAGAGATTAAGCAGTTGTGAAGGTGGTGCGCGAAATGGCATACCATCTAGATCAAACAAGGCATCTCTTCGCAAGAGCACCTGATTGAGATGAAGGAGGAAGCTTCATCGCCAAATTTGGGGTCCTTCTGAGGAACGCATCGTTGTGAGGACCTAACAAGTAAAAAGGAAATTTAAAAAATATCACAGAAATGAATATAGATTGGAAAAGTAATTTCGCCACCTTTTAAAGCTTTTTGATCGTGCAAAGAGAACCTATAATCGCTGCCCACAGTTGTTGCTAAGAAAATGCCAAACATATGGCAATACGTTAGGTTTCATAAAAAAATATTGAGCAAAACCGCTATCACTGGCAAAACATGGCCAACTAATGATCCCAAATGCGTGTCATTGATGAAGGAGTTGTGGGAATGGCACTTACTCAAGAATCGGCCGCACAGCCGATGATTCACCGTTAGCAATCCTCTGCTCTGGTTTGAAATTTCGCTGCGTTCATTGAATGGATTGGTATGACTTTTCTTCTTAGAGTGGAGCCGGAATCGGCATAATATGATGCGAACATTTCAGCTCGTGTATTTTTCACTCTCAGCATTCGCACTCAGCTATCTCTTTTACGAATTGTATTGGAAGCGCAGACAACTACCACCGGGTCCAACGCCATGGCTTTTTGTTGGCAACTTGCCACATTTTTTATGTTACAATTCGATTGACGAAATGTTTCTCTCATGGAAACAGAAATACGGTAAGCTATTCTGCTCGAACCCTCATTAAAAGCTTAGTATTGCGCGGAATGATTGACCACTTAAAAAACTATGATTTTGATGCTCAAACTGCGGCCAGTGGATATTCAGTGACCGAAATTTAGTTTTCGCTTTTTTCGAATTTTCCTTCCTCAACCCGATTCCGTTTTTGACCGAATTCCTTCGGCCATTTGCCGACCTCGAGTTCATTCCGAACCGTTTCACTCCCGGAACCTCGGTTAGTGATACCATTTTGCTCATTGAATCAAAGATCGATAGGAATGCTTCGGTACTTCTCAAAGCTCTGCAGTTGTGCAGTCCTGTACAGTCAGATGATTAGCCCTTTCAATCTTAAGCCAACAATATGCAAGACAGACTTCCGGACACCGAGGTGCCCACTTCTGGACATTCTCAAACTGGCTGTTGCTTCAAAACAGATAAGTCCTGCTTCAGCCTCCTCGTCCCAAATGGCTTGCCTAAGCAGGAAGAGGGTGCAACTGGCAATTGCGTCGAGTGGCCAGGCTTACTTTTTAAGAGATCATGTGCAGAGCTGTCGTCACAGTTTGCTTACTTGTAGTGAGTGAGATATAAGGTGACTAGAGGTCACTGAACGCGCGGTCGTTGTGCAAATGTCGTTTTTAACAACAAGGAAACCGTGTGCTCGAGAAGCACACGATACTTTTCGTTTAGGGAAATACTGGGCCGAACTCTTCTTCTTGCGTTCCCTCCTCCATGTTGAATTTTGTTCCTAAAGCTGTCCTTTTTATTTTGCGTTTTGAGGAATTTCCTAATCTATTCTGATACATAGCCGCAAATTCTACATACCACTGCTGTCATCAACATTGTTGTCGTTACCCAAAGTTTGTCTATGAATGCGTCGTTACTGTTCTCCGTCTCTTACTTGTTTCGTGTTTTTTGCTGTCTTTGTTAAAATAGTGATGTGCATTATGGTTGATCCAGGTAAGTAACTGCTCTTTGTTTTCCTTATGACGAATACCTTTAAGTAGGTTTTCGATTGGAATCTAAATTTTTGTCGTCTTTTATTTGAAGGAAATTCGCTTTTTTTTGTACGCTTATTCAGTTGTGGTCGAAATTCTGTTTCAGCCGAGTGCCTTTGCTCGATAAGCTATTTCCCGAAATTTGTTTTCCAGCTAGGGCCTTTATCGGCTACAGTTATTAATGTGAACTTGGTACCAAGAAAAACCAGTGGGGTAGATTGGAGCTTCAAACGGTGTTCGGCAACTCACTGTAGTCGTTATATCTTTTTGTACGCCGACAGCTAAGTGAAGGATAGAAGATGAATTGTGTGTTGGAGTTCTGGAAAAATGAAAAGTTTCTGACTTAGAGTGGGTTTTTTTTTGCATGCAGTCGCCTTTTCCGCAATATTGGGGAAACAGTTTAATGAAGAACAATCGCTGTAATTGGACACAAAGAGACCCTTAAGTGTCAACAGTCATCTTCAGTCATTTGGAGGTTCGATTTAGGCGCCGTGATGACGTTTTGGGTGGGCCCGTTCCCGCTCGTGATGGTTAGCGAAGCAGATGCAATGAAGAAATACTTCGTGCGCAATTCGGAAATCTTCAGTAACCGCTGGCGAAATTACGTTACAGATACATTCATGGGTAAGTAAAGACAATTATAAATGATGCCGGATTCTTGAAGGGATTACAGTAGCGTGAGGTAGTGGAGTGGAAACAATTGCAAACTCTTTCCTTGCAATCATTTATTTTCATGATAATGTTCAACTTCGAACAAAAATTTTAGGCTATGAAACAATAAGGTTTTAGGGGTTTTCTGAGGAGAAGGAAATTTTGTTGGGAGAGATATTATCTTTGTTTAAAGAAATCATGTCACAGTGCAACAACAGTACGTAACGCTTTAGACTTTCGAGGCAGGGTCGTTTCTCTCAACTTTTCTAATCTTGAGTGGCTCGTCAAGAAAGGCGAAGAAGGTTCATCAGTGCAAAGCTGGCAGAGAATTTTACATCTGGTTGATAGCATGTCGCATCCAAATGCATAAATGTTGTTTACGCAGTTGCATAAGATTTACAAGCCAAATTGTTGCATTACAGTGCAGTCATCTCCAGTAATGCTTTTATACTGACAGGTTCAGCTGGTTCCTCAATGTAGTGATTATGCCATACATTTCGCAACTACTCGTCGTCGCTTCATCGGAACGCATGACTGCAGTCGCACTCTGGTTTTGAGCTTCTTGAGCTGAGCTTGGGAACTTACCAAACTTGACTTGCAGTACAAGCTTTTTCCAGCCACGTGTACGAGCTTCTAAAAGAAATCTTAGAACTTATAATTAGCACTTAGAAAGGCGTTATGAATACTCACGAAAGTAAAGAAATCTTGCATTAAAAGGTTTTGAGATGGTTTCACTTCATTAACTGGGGCGGTTAACAGTGAGTTCTTGAAGTTCGTGCAATAATGCGATTTTAAGGAGGTGTGAACGGTGTTGTGCAGATCGATGGAGACAAGTGGCGAGAACAACGCCGCTTCTCACTCCATGTTTTGCGTGACTTTGGAGTCGGACGCGCATTAATGGAGCATAAGATTCAGCTCGAGGTTACAAAATTTATCGAATACCTTATGGAGAACTCTGGCAAAGAAATGGACCTATGTCAAGTGACAGCAGTCTGCGTCGGCAATATAATCAACAACATTTTGTTCGGTATTCGATTCCCACAGGTGCATTCCCATTTCGAAAAAGTTAGCCAGGTCTACTGATATAATTTCCTCCACGGGAATATATTCGCTGCAGTTCACACAAGTGCCAACGGATGAAACAAACATTTATATATGAAAGGAGAAAGTAGGCACTGCTGCAAGCATTATCGAACCTCGTAAGAACTCATAAGAAATTACGTTCGATCAAATGGATTGATGTTCTGGACTTTAATACACCATAATATACGATCACCAAGGGTGCCAAACATTGCACCCTCCTACTACAAGCAAGCGGGAGTTTAATCGGCTTTGTGTTCATAAGGGCTTCAATGAGTTTTTTTTTTTTTTTCAAAAAAGTTGGTACTTCGGCTATAAGAGGCAGGAAGCGGTTGTTGTTTATTCTTAACTTGAGATTACTTTGATTATTTGCAATTGGTGCATGTGTATTGCTATGCATCTACGACCAGGGCTGTGAATAAGTGCAGCTATAATTTGAAATATAATACCAGGAATCCCTAGAGTTGATGGATTTTAAATTGCCAATCCAATGACCGTTGCCTTCATTTCTTTTTATTTTGTTGATTTAATATTTTTTCAGTGCATCTGTGCTGAGAACGCTCAACAGCATTATTCATCAGTGTCTGTTTTCGGGGGTTTATTATTAGCCTCCTAACTTTCTTACATACTTGTAACATTTCATGAAGACAATAGTGGGCAATGCAGTGCGCCTGGCTGCATTCCTTTGTCAATAGCAGTCTGCATGTGGCAGGATGACAAGTGGCTTTTAAAAATGGATGAGGTAGTAAGTTTATAACTTAGCAGTAGGTTGCCTCGGTAATGGTGCGTCAGCCGTGAGAACAAGGCGAAATGAACAAACATGAACAAACCCATCGCTAGGTAGCAAATTTCGCTGAAAGAGAAGCCGCCTGAGGGGATCTAACTCTAAAGTTAGTGCCGAAGCAACTAGCCGGTTGGAGCCAGCGTCGTCTTAGTCAAACCATAGTGATCCAAAGATGGCCTGTTTGGGTTAGTTTAATGGTTTTATTAAGGTTGCTTTAATGTAGCCACTTGCTTTGATTTGATAAATTTGTGTATATTATGATTGGTGATTAAGGGCAGTGCCGAATTCCATCATTTACACGGCCTGTTGGATGAGCAGTCACGACTTGTCATCAATCCCATAATGGGCGCATATATTGCTGCACCTTGGCTTACGACGATACCACTTGTAAATGCCAAATGGAAACATTTGCTTACAATTCGCGAGCAGCTATGGGCCTATCTCGACATCCAAGTCAACGTAACTTTGACGTTCTCCCGTTGCAAGTTCTGTCTAACAATGCATGATAGCATCTGCTGTAAGAACATACAGTAAAAGTGCAATTTGGTATTAAAGGGGAATGGATGAGAGGGCTAGAAGCGTTCTTATTTGGCAGCCTACAGAGCTGGCCAGGGCCATTTTTGTGGCCTGTTCAGGGAAATTCAGCGATACTAAAAGCTACCATTCTTACTGGGACTTTAAAATCGCATCGTGATTTCTTCTCAAAGTTATGATCCTCTCAAAAGTGCAGCACATTCCTATTAAGTTGGTTATTTTTTCAACCTTATGAGTGTGAAATGGGAATATCGCCAATTAAAAGACGTGTGCAAAATTTTGACATCTCAAGAGCAGCAAACAATTTAACGGACAGATACACATGCAAACAAACACACGCGTCGGCACGACGTCACCATTACGGGTTCTGCATATGAGGGTTTGCGAAAACGCACAAAGACATGGTAAATCTCTGGTAAAAGCCACGACCACTTGGTTGATTTATTTATTTTATTCGAGTGAATTTAAGTTTTTAAAAGCCCTCTTAGTGATGGTAACATCTGTTGGCCTCTCACTTGAGGCGTAAAGAAGTTTGCATGCTGACGACCACAGAAAACTTTATGGCAGAATTCAGTTTTTGAGTAGTTTTCTTTTTGGCGATGAGACTGTCCTCAGCGCTGATATATGGCTGTGACTCTGTCATGACTGGCACATCGAATGCACCAATTCTTTTTGCTTACTTTTTTGACATGGCTGTGCTGTGAATGTCGCAGTAGATATGTGCATTACTTTAAGGAACACAAAAAGAAGTTCGACGCTGACGAAAGGCCGACAGACTTTACATATTCGTATATGAAGGAAATGCATCGTCGCAAAGTCGAGGGAGACCACCCTGGTTTTTTCGAGTAAGATCATCCATTGTGCGCTGCAATCCGCTTTTTTTCATTTCTCCACAGCTCAGCTTGCCCTGAACTCTACGCAAACAGTGCCTGCGGTTCGTTGCTTTGTTCGCCAGTAGGCATGCATTTTGCATCCATTTCATAGAAATGAAATGTCGAATGGACACCATCCATCAAAAGCACTGCATTCCAAAGTATTATTCCTAACGTAGAAGATTAAATTAAATATTTATTAATGGTTACTCATAAATTTTGGACCACCTATACTGTTTAACTATGAAAGCAACACGTACACAATAAACTTTTATATCTTATGGTTTGCTGAGCGCCACTTTCCAATAGTATCTCTGCATGTCAGCAAGATGCTTCACGGATGTGCTGATAAAAGAATCTGATTTTCATATTCTGTTGCAAATTTGCATTTACAAGGCGCACTATGATGGGGTAGGGTCTGCGCGCGATAATATTGTATTTGCTGGCTGGTTTTATCTGTGGAAATAATGAAGTCACAGGTATGAAATTAGGTAGACATAATGTCCTCATAAGATGATCCTTTATGTCATTTCTCGAGTTGATTTGTCAACCTCAAAATGAGTCATTGACATATAGTGCGTCAAGAAATTTGCAAATTCATCTATCACAATTTGCATCGCTCACGACATATTTTTCATTTGTCGAAACGGAAATTGAGTCTTCGTTGCTCTATACGAGGTAACACAATTTACCAATGATTTTACAATACCATCCTTGTTCTTTAATTTACCGACAGTTTATTGAACGGATTGCTTGGGATCAGAGAGGAGGAGTCGGGAAAACGCATATTCAACTAGTCCCCCAGCAAGCTTTTTGTGCACTTTTACGAGGTTGCTTTACAGAAATCCATGGCATATGCGTGTAGTCGTTGTTCTATTTGTGCGGTAGCCCCAATTCCGCAGCCGTAAAGGTTAGAACTCTGTATAGCTGCGTTGGTCAGTCACCTTCAAAAAGTTTTGAACGTGCCTAAAAATTCCAACTCTTTTACATCCCTCGTACTATCACTTCAAATATATCGAGTCGTAGTAGACGATTCTTTTATAAAACACCTTTGCGTGCGATCATAACAGTAAAGTTAGGGAAGTAATTTCACCGCTTTTTTAATTTTATGCTAGTCACTCGTGAAACTAATCAGTTTCACGAGTGCAAAACCGCGTATCGCACCTACTCCTTCAGCACGCTTCCTATATTTACCACTTGTGATGGCTGTGTCATTCGGACTGGCCGATTGGAAAGGCGGGAATTTTGTGTCATTCGGTTTGAATAATGGAATTACGGCCCTTATTGTGTGGTTCAGAGAATGGCAGATGAAAATGCTTTTGCTGGATCTATTCTTCGCTGGTATGGAGACCACGGTAACAACTATGAAATGGGGCTTTCTCATGATCATCATACATCCGCATGTGCAAAAAAGGATTCAGACCGAACTCGACCAGTGTGGAAGCACCATTCAGCTCTCTGATCGCAACAACTGTCCTTATACGATGGCAACGCTCAACGTAAAATGTTATTTTGCCCTTTTTTGCTATATGTTTGATATGAGTGAAATAAGCAACGGGACATCCACCGCGTATTCATGCATACTAATTCCGAATCGAAATTATTGTAACGCTACCAGGAGTTGCAAATTTCGAATATGCTTTTGATTTCCTTAAAATACCTCTTGACATGCAAAGAAATGGTTAAGCAATGACCGCATCTAATGCAGATTATGCAACTGTGACTCTAGACGCCATTTTTCAAAAGTTTGTAAAATGGAATGCAGAGCTGACAAGATTTGTGCTCTTCGCGGCAAGCCATCAATCACTTGCAAGCGTGCTCCAGAAATCAGTGAAGTGATGCTCGAATTGTATGAAAATTGCGTTGTGCGACAGTACCGTAATCAGTTATTGGAATCGTCTAGGGTCTCCTTTTCATTTCTGCATCGCTCCACTATTTCTGCAACAAAATTCCCTCGTACATATATGAGCCTTTGTGGCCGCATCTCATAGAGGAAACGTCTCACGTATAGTGGATTTTGCTCACAGAATTGGCTTCTGTAGTTCACGAGGCGTAACCACTGGTCATACAGGCGAAGACACAAGTATGCGTAGAAGTTTCATTGACATGAAGTGTTTTGTGCAAAAATTTATGGAAAAATCCTAAAAGATTGAGCATAATGAAAAATACCGTCATTTCATTATATTGTCGTGGTTGTCATGATTTCACGGTATTGTCAAAATATTGTCGTGAAATACTGTCTTATTACTTGAACAGAATGAAAAACATTGAGTGCATTGGTTCCAAGGTTCAGCTTTCTTAACATTTCGCCTCAAAATCCAGGCAGCCGTAGTTCACCGTCCCTCGAACCTCTACTCACAATATTAATTATTGCCGCTTCCGTATTGTTTATGATTCATGGCTTATCGACCTCCGTTTTTCAAACGCTCAACAAATTTTTCGTTAAAAGTGGAAATCCGCTGCAACGGCATGCTTCACAACGACGCATTTGTTGTCGGTCCGGAACGTCCACAGCTTAAAAGTTTCATATTTTCAAGTATTTGAAGGAGATTCAACGTGTCGCGAATATTCTACCGATCAACCTTCTAAGGACAGTGGCAGAAGATGTATATATGGATGGATATTTTTATCCAGCTGGAACAATGTGCATACCGCAGATCTCGATTGCAATGAACGATCCCAAAAATTTCGGCGATCCGAAAACGTTCCGCCCGGAACGATTTCTTCAAGACGATGGTCGGACAATGAAACGGTGAGTTGAGTGACAAAGCAAAAGGTGGTAGAATGTTTAGATATAAAACTTTTGCTAATATTAGATTAGATCTTGATGAGACAGTGACATTCGTATTTTCCAATTCATTTTTTTCCTCCCACTTTTCTTTATGCGCGTTTGCAGTTTTGCATTCTCAAGGCGCATTGCGGTCACGCCATATCCTCCATTATGTATGTGTGTTTGTCTGTCTACGCAGTAGTTTCACCTCTGAAACCAACGAAGCTACAGTTGGGAAGTTTGATGGGTATATTTTATACGTCCCACCTACACCAGCGGTCCAGTTGGTTAATTAAGATTGTAGCGACTTAACATACTTAAGAACTTCCTTTGCGTTTGGCAATTCGTTTCGTTTTACACTTGTCAGCATCAGAAAAACAAACAAACAAACAAATCTACTCAGTAGGATTTGCGCGATTAGTTATGTCACTTAAAATTTGGGCACATTATTGCGTACTTTTCATCATTTCTTCTGAATTCATAAAAGAGCTTGGTCTTTTGATTTGGTCTACAACAGCGAATGTAGTGCGTAAAACATGAAGTGTAGAGTCTCAATAAACGTCGGCTCATACTTCGGTTATGAAGTGATCGACAAACTACAAAAGTAAAGTACTTAGGTTTAACACGTTTTATGGAAATCACAGTAAGTTAGAAATCATTAGCACATTCAGTGAGATGTGACTAAAGAGTCTGCCACAGCTAAATACCATCGAAAATAGTGGCACCACGGTGCGCCAGATCTATGAAAGTTTCAGTGAATCACTTTTATATGTCGTGCAGTTTTTGAAGCATCCGAGAGCTTAAGCTTTTCCTAGAAGTCCTTTTTATGACAAAAGGACAGAGTGATTTTTTTGCAATTTTTTTGATGATGCAGAACAGAAGAAAAGACCACGATATATTACTCCACCATGAAAATGCAGACGTTTCACTGTGAATCATCGTACCTTTTTGTTTGGTTTTTTTTAAGCCCGCTAATTTTGCAAAGAAAATTCATATCTACTGAGTCTCTTCATCGGGTTAAGTTCAGCTGAATCATCTTCGTCACTGAGCTCTATTCGGAAGTTTATGCGGTGATTTGTAATCGTAAGAAAATTTACTATCTTCAAATGTAAAAGTACCGCTATCGTTAAGTACTATTTGTCGACAAAGATGTAGCACCTGCATTGAGGCGCTTATAATGTAGGCAGTCTTTTTTCAGTTATGATGCGTTTATGCCGTTTTCAATCGGTAAGCGTCAATGCCTCGGCGAATCGTTGGCCAGAGCTGAGCTATTCCTTATTTTTGCCAACGCTCTGCGAAACTTCAACTTTCGGACAACCCCGTCGTGTCCTAAGCCATTGACCAAACGACTTCTGGGTTTAACAGTAACGCCTCCGCATTATAAATGCCTCATTGAGCGGCGTTGACATTGTGCAAAGCATTGACATGTTTATAAACCGCGTTGTTGTCGCTGGAATATTGTTATCAGGTTCTCGCACCTGAAAACACTTTCTTGCTTTCTTGTCAGTGTGGTTGCCTCTTAGCTCAGCATAGTCATTACGATAGCTTTAATAGCAAATAAACATCCTTGAACAAATCAACTTCCACATTTTTTTCAAGGTTTTAAGTATACTATGCGGAGATCTCATTTAAGTTCCCTGAATGCTCAAATTTTGGTAGCAGTGGCGAATAGGTACATTACATTGATGTCACATAATGTCCTCAAATTGAATTCACCGGCGGACGTCCTTGTCATCACTTAAGCATGTCTCATGGTTGCAAAGTGTATCTAGAATCATTCGATCAGGTAGAGGTCAAAGAGAGAGGTCAGTCAGATTCGATCACAGCAACGGTGCAAAAATGCTACAACATACTATTTCGTAGGAGTGGCTTCATGAAGAAATTGGATGCTTCCAAAGAAGCTTTTTCTTGCTGAAAGAGCCTCATCGTACTACGTGGTAGCCTTGAGGTTAATTAGCGATAAACAACTCCAAAATAAGCTGTAGTGTTCGGAATAGTCTGTCTGGAAATTTTCGCACATAAATCTCGCCCTTTCAAGATTTCTGGACTTCTTGTTATCTCCTCCAACAAGCGTAGCGTAGTGTGTTCTTTCGACTAAAAAATCCTCCTTATCTGGCTGACCTTTCTTCTTATCTCTCTCTTTGTCTTTCTTTCATATTACTTATTCCAATGGTTTGCAGCAACAACCCGGAATGGGCCTGCGACCTCCATTAACAACCCCTCACTTGAAAGAAGTGGGATGGAATAAGCTCATCCATGATGGTGTACTACGTACATTCTTGCATCACTACATGTTCGTCACTCACAATATTTTGTGCTGTTGAGGCAACGTTACTAGAATTTGGCACTTTAGAGAATGTATACATTAGCGGAGCAAGAATTCATTTTGTGCAATTCTTGCCAGAAGACGAAGCACTTAGAATGTTACAATGTATAATCTCCAGAAGCTGTATACTTCTGAAATCAGAGTGAAGGTTCATGAGAACAGAGAAATTCGATTGTGCTTTTATACGACAACTTTTTTCCTATTTTCAAAAAAAAAACGAAGATGGTTGCGCATTTCAGCGAGCCATAAAATGCTATTTTCCCGCAGCCACTGAATAGTATCACTATGCAATACAATAGTATACAGTATATTTATAGGTGCTTCTGATGTTCAGCGTTCGTAAACACTTCAAAGTATGTGCTGATGCTAGATATCTGAAGAGCCGTTTGTGCACCTTGTTTTTATGTACATTGTGGTATATAATAAAGAACAAGAAAATGGAGATTAAACGCACCCCGACAGCACAGTAGAGGTTAGATTGAATGGATTGTCCTTCCATCCCGCATAATTGTGCTCACCTAGAATCAACTCAGATCTTATATGATCAGCTTTTTCGGTAATTTTTTTACGTGAGAGAATGTTTTCCTTATTGCAATGAACACTTGATGTCATTGGTAGAATCATGAGCAGCACACCTCTTGCAATAGGGCGATCGCATCGCAAATCTTGCAGCTATTGTAAATACCACAAAATTGTAATTATTTCTAAGTTGTCATTCTCAATTTTCTTTTTTTTTTTCTAAGACGAGACAGACAAATTTATTGGTTTTGCGTTCAAATAAATTTTGGGAATAATTTTTCCGTTCGTTTTCTACTGTTGAGACTCAATTTTTCATTTTCTTCTTCCATCACTCGTTGCTTTCTTTACAACAACAGTTTTGTCCACTTTGTGCTGATCCTCCTCAAATTGTTGCCTGACATTTGTACACTTCGTCATTATCAGGGACGAAGGTCATTGTAACTCCCTCTCTGCGTGCGATATTAACAAAGTACCGCAACATCGAATAATTCATATGTGATGCATGGCAAAAATAATCGATTACGATGACGTGCTGAGTGTGTAGCAATGTCAGCGTGAAAGGTCATCATCTACTGGTTGGAAAAAAGAAATGAGATATGCTCACAGCTAAATTGAAATTGAACTACGGCAAAAAAAAAATATTAACAAAGTACCGCAACATCGAATAATTCATATATGATGCATGGCAAAAATAATCGATTACGATGACGCGCTGAATGTGTAGTAATGTCAGCATGAAAGGTCGTCATCTACTGGTTGAAAAAAAAAATTAAATGTGCTCACAACTAAATTGGAGTTGAACTATGGCAAAAAAAAAAAATCGATTGCAAAATGGCCCAAAACAAACAACGCAATTCCGTGACTTGCTCAGAAAAGTGAGAGCTTCTGTTCATATAAACGGGTTTCTATCAACACTGTGATTTCCTAAACACGGTCCAAATCCGAATCACAGTTATGAACGATCGCCAATGTGCTCTGCTTACGGGAAATTAACGTTGGACGAACTTGCGCGCATGGTAAGATGATGCGAGGCTGAGAGTGTAAAAGCGGTATTGGATCTAAAGGGAGCCGAAACGGGATCCCCTAGCTTGGCGGTAAAGGATTCGAGGCTCTCTGTGTTCGAAACGGATTAGAGGTGTGGAGATGCGGCGAATGGTGGAATGGCGAGCAGAGCACAGCCGACGGTGTCTGTCAATCAACACGCAATCAAGTCCAATTACAACGCTCAACGAACTTTTTACAATCGCCCTCTGGTGCCGAGTGCTGCAAGTAGCTCAATGCAATTCAACACGTCGTTTTCTGGCCTCTCTACAGTTTCCTTCAATTGGTGGCGCCAGGCTGGCAAAACATTGCTCATTGAGGCCGGGTGCGCTCTGCGATCGTTTCCTTCGTTTGTTAACATCGACACACATCTTTTCAATGGCTACGACCCTCAAAATCGGAAGTTTAAAACATTGCAGCTAAGAATTTATTGTGAGCTCCATTTTTCTTGCAGTAAGCCTCTTCCCTTCAGTCGAGTTTGCAACTTAATATCGTGTTAACAAACGAACTCATCGGCATTAACTATGTTCCTGAGTTTTATTGCTAACACACTTGTCGCCTGATGCAATTAATTCACATGTTTGTTTATAGACATAACATCCTCAATCCTTCAAGTATTCCAGAGCACTACAGTGTTTCAAGCTCAATTTATTATAAATGCCGCAATAAGTCTGTGCATCTACTCAGCATAAAAATGGCTATTGTCGGTGATATAACTAACAGCATATCGGTTCACCAGTTTATTAGCAGGTAAAGAAAGAAAGAAATCAGCTAGAGAAGGAAAAGCTGCGATGAGTGAAAACAAAACAAGAACGGTCAAACACATGAACGCTGTAGTAAAAATTTGTAAATCGAGTGAAGAAGTAGATCGAAGGACCTGGCACGATATGCGCTCTTGTATTCCTTCGTACATTCAAACATTGCCAACAAACAGAAGATATGCACAGCAATCATATGTCAACTTATTCGACCGGCCTTACGAATCTCTTAAATTGGAACTACTGAACGAACACACGCATACGCACAGAGATGACTTGGCCATAATGAGTCTATGTAGATTTGTCAAGACGCATAAAAATGGGTTCGTAGGAGTCGGCTGGAGTTGGTAGAAAAAGCTTTTAAAGATTAAAGATATCACCACGAGCGTATTTAAAGATCAAGTTACATTCAAAGGTTTCGACTTACAAGGCTACATTTTTATGGCAGCTGCCTATGAACTCACAGAGACTCCTTTGTCCACTGAATTTGACAGATTTCTGTATTTTCCTCATTTGTTAAGAGGATTTTTTATTTTCCCCGCTTTGGTTTCTTAGTACTCGGCTCTACTTTGATAGGCCTTTTATCTCTTGTCTGAATGCTTGGGCTAAACATAACAAAAAAACTTTGTAATGTAGTTTTTCTTGAACAATTTAAAATTTATCAGGCCCATTGTTTTGTTCGCCAGCTGCTTTATAGAATCTTTCTGAGTATAAAAAACCACCTTCGCATTTCTGATCACCGATTAGTTGCAAAACATCAATTTAGAAGACAAATTCAGAGGATATTTTAAAAAATATCATCATTCCACAATCGCAGTTGCACCCATGGTCAAACTCTGAATGCCTCAGAGACTATTGAACTAACGAACGTTTCGGTTTGTATCCGGCCCACTACCGGCTATACAATTAACGGCTCACAAATCTGAAATCATTTTTAGCAGCCAAATAACCTTTGATCAGTTTCAAGCAACCATCCCCAATCCTTCAGCCACGATTGTGCTTTGGCCACAGCAGCGTTCGATGGATTTTAAAGTACCCATTTGCTTCAGTGAAAAATATTTGAAACTCTTTGTTCGAAACTCAGCTGAGCTGGAAAACAGAAACAATGAAACTTCTGTAAGAAGTATTTAAGACTATTTTTAGAGAGCGCCGCTGAAGCAATCCTTTCTTTGCACATGCTGGTCATAGAGTGTAAGCGTCTGCATTCTCTTTCTTCAGTTGTTGGCCACTGTTGGCAACTTTTATGCTCTTCACAGAATTACAACCTCTCATAAATTTCATTTGATGTTAAGCTCACCTCTTAGTCGCAGTTCGACCTGTCTATTCCAGCAACATTCTTGAGATAATGGTTTTGTTTAGTTGGCAAATCACAAGAGTATAAACTAGGGAAGAAGTGGAAATACATCTGAGCAATGCGGCGCTTCTTAAAGGGAACCCGATCTGCGATTATATTCACGAGCAGTTGCTCAGTGGCTCAAACCTCTTCCGTGAAACCGCTTGTCAAAGTATCGCCTCACTATGTGAAATACAATATCTCCTTTAATGAGCTTCAACCACTCAGCACAGTTTCAACTGCATTTAATACCGCAAGAAAACAGCAGCAATGGCGCATCGTCTTAAACCTATGTTTCACTGAAACTTCATCGAATATTTAATCGGATCAGCCAGCACAAACATTCGCGGAATCACAGATCACGAAAGCATAAACAGCTACTGATGGTTCGCACTGCACCTGTCCAAGAATGCTGTTACATCGCTTAAGACTGATCAGTATCATGAACTGCTGCTCAGTTATCACCACATAACACATTGTATAAGCAAGAATATAGCAGAAGTAACCCTGCTAAAGGTCCATTACGTGCAGAGCAGTGATAACTTGCTTGTTCAGCTGGTGCAGATATGTTAGAGGTAACTCTGAATGCAATATGCTTCGCGACGTGTGCGGTCTCTCAACACCTTACTTGCAAACGGTGGATCCGAGCAAATTTCCCAGAATTTACCCAAATTATTTTCTTTTTTAATATTCCGAAAGCCTCATTTCTCACCTCAGTTAACTGAGGTGAGAACTCGAATAAGTGGCTTAAGTCAAGAAACGCTGCCTTTCAGTTAAGTAGACAAGAGAAAGGTTCAACCACAGATAACGCATCAAGTTGCGACTGAAACAAAACTATTATCATTCAATATGCTCTTCTTATTAACATATGTATTACGCTCTTTATGAAGGAAATTGCTCGATAATGATGTACACATTTATTTACGACTACAGCAGGCGAAATACCTACGGCACACAACTGAATAGATTTTGCTCATATTCAGCGAACAGTTGTCATCGCAATAAATCTGAGGCATATTAAACTATAGTGACTCCTTTTCTCCCTTGCTCGCCGAGCACATGCAGCCCTCAATAGCAACTGAAACAGGCGTGACAGTATCCATGTTTATGGATTCGTTACTTTTAGTTCCTTTATTTACGACTAAATTAGTTTTCAGACGGCGAATCGAGCCTTCCATCCATTCATTTACCTCTTTCACCCACAAGAAAAAAAAACAATTTCAAGTCTCCGCTAAACATCAGGAGGAGGCCCACATAAAGACAAGTTCGAGGCGGGAATTTTGCAAACGTTGCGCCAGGAAAAGCTGGAGCTACTTAGCCAGGCAGTTATAAAGCCCAGTCCTTTAAAGAGCGAATAGAAAATAAACTCAAAAGCATGAAAGAGGAACTAGCGCAATAAGAACTTCACAGTTCGCCACAAAACAATGATATGCTAAACGATGGAAACTTCATATGTTAATTGACCAGGTCGCTCGCATGAAAGATTTGCTTTACTGTGTCGTAACCGACGTAAATTCGAAAACTGATGATGTACATATTTGCAAGGATCTTACATGTATATGTTACCTCTTTCGAAGGTTGGTGAATCAGCGCGAAATAAGATATATGAGATCTATCAGTAGCACATTCACACTGCGCCCACCAAATTTCGTAACTGTAGCTTCTAGCTGCTCTCGAATAAAAGGTACAGCTTTACAAGCAGATATGTAAGTGAATGTAACAAATCGTTTTCAAATGATTCACACACCTATCTGTATCAAAAAAACGTAAATGCGGAAGGGTTGGAAGTGATAATTGCGGAAATCAGATAAATCTGACTGCAAACAACAACCTTTCGAAGATTCCGATGATATAGGTGTAAAATCAATAAAATCGCGAATTTTCCTATAATACTGAATACAGTGAAATAGCCGCAGCACCGAAACCAGAATCACAAGAATCCCATTGGCCACGAAAATGATAAAAACAAGGCTTTTGCCCGCAAGCTTATTTGCCTGCTTTTTGAAGTTTTCGATACTAGCCTCTTCGCATTTGCATGTTGATTTTCCACATGAAGGATTGAGTAGGTTATTTACACTAGCAAATTTATTTACGTATCGAAATGTTGAAGATGTTAAAGGTTAAAAGCAAAAGCAAATTTCTTGCAAAGAATGGTGCCTCCAATAGGCTATATGACCAAAGATGTTTCTTAACAATTGACTCATCCATTTTAAATGATATAAACTCAGTGCGATTGGAGGATTTAGTCGCCGATGGGAGAGTTTGGATTCGCGTGTCTTTGGCTCTCTGTCCAGAACTGCTCTCGCCGCCTGTTCGTCTGTTCCAGCATCGACTCAGGGTAGGCTCGCGTACATACCGTAGAGCAACAGTTGGTGCACTCGTCGGCGAGTCAGTTGGCGGACGTTTTTCTTTTGCGCCGGGCGCAGCTGACGACGGAGTTTCGCTCGACTCCGCGGAAGGAAGGTAAGCTCCTGCTGGCGTATCTACTTTATAAAACAGTTGGCCTGCAGTCCCTTGCGGCTGGCTATCTCGGCAAGGCTTGTGCCTCCGTGTTTAGTTGAGAGCATGCACCAACACACAACACATGGTGTGCCTCAGAACGGCCAATTGCCACCCGAGTCGAATAGAACCATTGAACAGCCCCATCGCGCAGTTGTGCCTTATCGTAGTCCAATTCAGCATATCCCATCAACTGCAAAATTAGTGACCAATTTCAGTAATTTCTATTGTTTCACGCTTGCCACTACAAAGTTTTATCTTTTGAGGAGGTAGTTCCCCGGTTGCAGGAATTAGCCTGCCAGCGGGGAAAGCCGGAAATCGCCTTGCATCTTTTATAGTCGCCACTGGTTCCAGTGGAGAACGAAACGTTGGCAAAATATTATGGAAGCGGGAGCATGCATTAAAAGTACTAATGATGGCTATAAAGAGCTGCTTGGTAGACAAAAATGGTTTAGTACATATCTGCTCTCAAATTTTTTCGATCGAATCCTCGATAATTCAGAGAGGAGCCACTTAATTAGTTCGAGCTGTGCTTCTCGAACACGTCGGGTGATTGGTTAGTTTGCACATAAGTGCTCGCGAGTGCTCCGAGGAAGTGGAATAAGTGAGTGAATTTTCAAAAATTTCTGTTACCGCGGAGTGAATCCCAATATCATTAATTGCCTTTCATTTAGAAGAGAACTGTTTTATGCCTAAAATTGTAACTTGATGTAATCATAGTGTGTGCGATTTCTCACATGAGCAACTAAGCTATTTTTCTGAGCTCTTGGCCAAGACTAGACACAGCATCAGTATGGGGAGTTTTTTGAAGGAAGAGGAGGGTGAAGGAGGGTAGAAAAGTAATTTCAAACTGGTAAAATTCAATGAGAATTGGGACTGATTCGAGTTAGTAAGGTAGTTCAAGGCTAAACATCGCATAGAAGTTTTAGTCAAGAAGAAAATTCATGAAGGGCGGTGGAATTCAGAATATAGCTCGTCTCATCAGCGCTTACCTCACAAACGAGTAACTCGGTTAAATATGCACTCACTTTCTGATCGTGCAATCCGAAAAAAATTCCACATTTGATTTCAGCAAGTCGAGAACACTTATTAAATTGCAAAAATCCTATGTTCTTATAAGTTTCAACTACCTTAAGGACTTGTGTCGTCTTTTAGATTTGTTGACTGCAGGCCGGCCGTCATCTCTAGTTTATAACGCAGTAATGATTAAATTCGTATTTGTAGATGAGAAAATACAGGGCTAAAATTTCTAAACGGTGCTTGATTGTATTTTAAGCTCTTCAGAATACGACTACTATGCAGTAGCTGAGGTTGAGTGGAGGAATACGGATTATGAGTGGTTTTTCTGAAAGCTGTTTTGTTTTATTCATCAAAACGCGCAAGTGCAGATGAAACTTCTTTGAAAGGCACAAAGCAGCATTGAGATTGAAAATGCTGTTGCGTTTAGACCTTTGTAATAGACAGCTTTTTCTTCCAAAGTCTCTGAAAGCAGTCGAAATTCCGTGGCTTAATGTGCAATAACTGCATTCACTGAGATTTGATTTCGATAAAATGGCGATTGCAGTAAGGAGTATTTCAAATGAATCCGGATGGGTGTCAATATGATCCATTGTACGGCTACACACAGCCGCAGGCAAGGCTTACAGCGGCGCCGGATATCACGACGCTGACCCCGTTTGCCCCGCAGCCTGCTCCACTCGGTGACTATTCATCTACTCATGCCCTCTCCACCTATGATCCTTACAGGTATTTTTGTTACGAGATTTCTCTATCGCCACTGAAACCGTTTACAACTATTTAGTTCCGTTTTTTTTTGTATTTTTACGCATTAGAATAATGGAGTAACTTCTTAGAGATGTTTGCTCTAAGAAGATGCCTTGACTTGTGATATTCTATTGTTTCCGATGTTTCGATTAAATTTCCGATGCAACGATGGAGTTTCTTTATTCCTCTTGCGACGTGTTTGTATTGTACATGTGCTTCCTGAATGGGACAGATTCTTATTTAAACGCTATCACAAACCTTACAAGAATTCACAGAAATCTGTCCAAATCCTCTTCGTCGGAAACTGCACTGTTTTTATACTTCCTGAAAAATTTTTTTGTTGAGATAGACAGAACTGAAAACTGTAGTGTGAAGCCAGAACTCGAACTTCGACGTTCCAATGCCCTGATGAGGCACTTATCCATTACGGTACTGCCCTTTGAGTATTCTACTCTATCCTCAGAACCGTTCCATCTAGCATATGCCGACAAAGTTTTGTTATTGCCCTTCTTGCTCCTCTTTTTTCAATCTTAACCAAATCTTGATAACAGCTCCATGCGTTCATCTTGCGCAATATTTTATTTTTACATATTAGTTCAAGGCGTTGAACCAATTTCAGGCGCGAGTTTGAGGAGTGGGAGTGTTTTGGCCTTTTAATTATGACTAAGAAAAATTGGCATTACTTGAAGAGTTGTGCATATGCATCAAGTTGTATACAATTGACTTTTCTTGGTTGGCGTTTTGATGTAATTTTTTGGAGAGGATAATTCCATTTAGAAGCACATATTGCTTTTGCTTTTGTGAAAATAGTTACCTCTGAGTCACTACTTTTGCATAGCAAATGCTAGCAGTCATTTGAATCTAATCCCATCATAGAAACTGCGCGCCACTCATTAATCACTGTCGTCGAACTTTTCGGTTTGTCATTTTTCCTATCAATGCAACACTTCGGCGGTTGCTGGTCATTCAATTTTCCGCTTTTATATAAACCGTTCATCCTTGTTTCCATTACAACAGTTGTAGTTAGCTAATGCTCAACTCGACGTCGTGCTATTGTGGTATATGACTTAGTTGTTTAAAATTGTTCACTTGACGCGACAACAAGAGATAAAGCGGAGCTGTCTGATTTTTCAAAAGCAGTTTTGAGGGATCAGCAGATACGTAGGTCTTTGGTGTTTTCGACGTTAGAAATGAGCTGTAAGAGAGAACGAAGCTGAAGGATTAGCTGAGATCTCTTGATCAGCCGACAACAGCTGAGTGCTACTTGGGACGAACAGTTGTCGATTCGGAATTTGGCCATTCTATTTGGGTGGCCGAACGTAAATGCGAACTTCTGCTTCGCTACACGTCTCTTCCCTCGCAGAAATAATTTTTATGTGCTGCTACTTTAAAGGATTTTTCTATTGCGCTGGCTAGCTGCGTACGGTGATCGCAGCTTGTTTATAATAATCAGAATTATAATAAACTGTAGTTCCTCGAACGCATTGATGTTTTGTGAACATTGAAAATATGTTTACGGCTACCTCGCTGCACCCCTTCTTTCCATCTTTGCTATCCGCTTCCTTCTTTCTTCACTACTACGTTGACGCCTTCAAAGTCAACGTCATTTCCCTTATCTTATTCCATTTGGTTCATTTCCTGTTTTACCAATCTGTGTGAACTTTCCTATGTGTGCTGTAAGATAAATTTATATTCTGCCACGCGACCTTGTTATTTTGGCAAGCATGAGGACAAACGATGGCACTTTTTAGATCGCATGTTGACTTTCATGAACGGTCTCTGCACTAGCCTTAAGGCGGTTTCTGTTGGCGGAAAGAGCTCGTTCGCCTGGTTCGGCAGCTATATTGCTTTCTCCATTGGAGATGCTCGTCTTCATAATACTGGATAGCAATTTTAATTGCTAAGGGGATAGAATATCTCCCAGTTTCTAACTGCGTCTTTCTAGAGTAATGCGATTTCCAAGTAGGTGGCGTCTAAGCGTGCGACTAAACCGCGTAGAGAACAATCCAAGCTGCAAGAAAATTCGTTCAAAAAGTTTTCTGAGCACTTCTCTGACTGCTTAAAATGGGAAGTTCCCTTGCTAAGTGGTTGCGCTCTGTCCTCATTTTTTATATCCATATATTAATGAATTCGTTTAACCTGTTCCTTCGCAGCTGTTGTTAGCCGACAGACCAGTAAATGCCTGTGTCGATGAGCCGCTTGTATTTTTATTAGAAAATTTCATGTTTCGTTATTGTTTGCTAGATGTAAATATAGCATCAGCAGAATGTTTGAAAGTGGTAGGTCATGGAACATGGTTCGAATACGCGATCGAAAGAAGAGAAGATTTAGGAGTTAGATTCACCCCATAGAGTACATATATGACATAAAACGAAGCGAAAATCATCTTCTATATACTGATTTTCTCTGGATTGTGGCACGTGTATGACGCTGTCATATAATTATTGTAGCTCATTTTGAAAGACTGAGTCAACCAAAGAGGTCTTTCCGGCTTGTCAGCTGTGGAAGTGGGTGCATTGAGTGTATTATCGGGTTCGTCAACTTTTTTCATTTTGAAAAACCCCGTAATGTTACGTTCTTTTGGCAAATTCTCAGAAATATTTGTCAAAACGGAGAACTGATGAATGACCTGAAAGATTCCAGGGAAGCGCAGAAAACTTGTGCGCATTTCCATAATATTTCGTAGCAACATTGCTTCCATTGTCAACTCATATTTATGCTCTCTTCCGACCTTCATATCGTTTCTTTCTCTCCCAAAAAATTATTTTTTGTTGCGATTATAAAGAATGAATCTAGTCTCGTCACAGTTGTTTGTCGCACATTCGGCTGCACTGTTTTACTGCATTAATTTAATGCATTCAACGAGCGCTGTTACTTTTACATAAACAAATTGATTTCATAGATCGGCTGTGCTGGAACTTTTAAACGAGCCTTCGCTGGAAGTCAGTTGCCTTTGTTCAGCATCTCCAACTCGAATTGAGTTCTTGCTATACTTATGCTATGCACCTCCACTGCATATTAATTCCTGTTAAACAATATTCATTTAATGGTGTTACATAAACGCTGTCAGTTTCTAAAACAGATTCAGCTTTTAGTCGGAGTTGATCGGATGGTTCAATTTCAGGCGAAGTTCTATGAGCTGAAAATTTACTGAGTAATTTTCGGTATTTATTTTCAGCGCTGGTAAAGAGTTTGCAGCAGAGGTGATGTTTTTTCTGATTTACAGGTATCCATCTTATTACCCATCTTATGGACCTGCGACGGGTTCTGCAGCGTCGTTTTATTCGGCCGACCTCTCTTCATTCTCAGTTCCTCGTAGTGGCGCTGACTTCTCGAAAAATGCACGCAGCGATCTGAATCTTTTGAAGGATGGTGAAATAAAGCAAGAAAGGGATCTGAAAGACCAGCGTACGTTTCGCATTCATGTCTTTTTAATCTTCTTTCAGATCTTAAATTCTTATGTTGATGGCTAAATTAGTGCCTCCTAGAGTTGATGTTTCTGTTTCTTTTGCTCTAATTTTTCCTCGATCCTGAGAATTTTTTGTTGATTGCAGTTGTTCTCCCAAAATGTTTTGGCGTCACTGCAAGTGCGTTATCATGCGTTTATGTTTGTAGATGACGCGAAAATGGTGTAAAGTATTCCATCAGAAACCACAAAAACGATGTTTCAGTGAATGAATACATGGCTTGTTAGGTGAACTTGTGCGGTTCTCTGCAAGCCATTTGCCGGCACCATAATTTTTAGCAAAGTGGTAAGATTCAACAAAGGCATTTGTTCTTTAGCACATCTCTTTGTTAAATGTAACGCGTGCAATGGGCACTTTAATACGAGTAAAGTTAGCCACTCAATCGGTGAAAGTAGCGCGAAAAGTGATGGACGGCGCTCTGTTTAAAATCTTTTTTTCAACTGATGAGGGGCTCACTCTTCTATGATTTACATGACGATGTGTTTAAGCTTCCACATCTTACTGTAGCCTTTGGGCTGACGTACGAGCTTAGCAAAATAGTCGCATCGTCGTATGGCATTATTATTGTTAGTGATAATCGATTGGGAAACGTTTCATGGAAATGCCCCACTATATATTTTTGGTGTTTTAAGGAGTATTTTAAGAGTATATATTTTTGGTGCCTTTTCTTTTCTTTATTTCAATTTGCAACGGGTTTTGTTGCAAACATACTTCCGAGGCACAACCTTCTGATTTGGTCGGCTAGGGTTGTTTTTTTTTTTTTTTGCTATAATTGGACGTTCCTTGCTCTTACCTCGCCTTTTTGTATATTTAGCACATTCCTTAAATTTGCTCGATTTCGATCTAATGCCGACAGAATAACATCGATATGCCCAACTAGTTAAGCACTTTGATCTTTGAGGAAATGGTGTTGAGAGAAGCTTCGCGAAAATCATTTCGGGAGGGCTTAAGACAAGACAAGCATGCTAAAGGGACTGACAATTCATTCGTTTTCCATTGTTTATAAGTGCGTTAATCCGAGACGGATTCCAAACTGCAGCCAGCTTAGGGGGTGCCGGTGAGAGATAATGTTTTGGGCAAGTCTTAGCTAGAGCACCGCTCACATTCTTCGGCTCCATCTTCAGCCATTGCATTGTGTTCAGAGTAATCATCTCACGCGGGAGGGACCTATCCATGATTCTAACATGCCGTTACATTGCCCTAGATAAATGCTAATCATCATTTACTGCTTTGCAGTGTGATAGTTGTAATGACAATTTGTAAGCGATGGAGAGAATCGAAATTCATTTGTTTTTTGTTCGTTTTTTTTTTTGTGTCGTTTGGCTTGTACGGCAGCAGTCTTGCTCCGACAGCAGTTCTTTTCAGTGAAAGCTCACACGAGCTTCCTGCCTATTTTAGCACTCGATTTTTCTTCCTTCTCCCCTTCCCTCAGCCTGTCCTCAGTCAAAATACTCCCCGCAAATAGAAGTCGAATGACGACTTCCATTAGTGCAGTTGTGCCCTCCATCATTCGACGAAAAACCTCTTACGATCTGCTGTGCACAAACGTTCAGCACAAAAAATTCATTTCCTTTCTTCTGGGGTCTTCTGTTTCTTACCAAACAATTACGAAGACAGCGTGGTTCAATAGAGTTTCTGTATTTCTAATTGCTTAAATCCGCATACGTAGCGTTGTATATCACTTAGATGGTGTTCCTCAAAATTCGGCATAAAGAGTAATACACGGCGACTAGAATTAGTCTGCCTAGGCGGGAAGGGGTAAAACATTCAAATACTTTTCCTGGAGTTGCACATAGACTAATCTTAAGAGAAGGAGATTGGTAAGCAGGTCATTCAAAGAAATGACGAAAAAATAAAAAATAATACGCAATAAACACTGAAGTTATTGGAATGAATATTTTGCAGCAGTGGAGCTCATCGTTGCACCTGGTGGATCGTCAAGTGAGTTGGGTGAAACACATACAGAACTGATCCAGCCAGCCACAGATGGGAGTGCTCAGAATGTGGTACCTCAAACAGAAGTTGCAACAGCACCAAGAAGATGTTGGTTTTTACTGTCTGAAGAGTCTCTGGAAATCAGTATTAAATGACTATTTTTTTAATGAAGTGTGAAACCGAATTTTCATCCTAAATGAGCTGTTCTTTTGCATATTTGCGTTGAGGTAGTTGGGAATTCTCGCTCTGGATGAGAGATGTCAATATGTCAAGTGAATGGGGATGCCGATCATTAACATGGGGACAGCAATGATTTTTTTTTAGCTTTTTGGAGCCATGAAGGAAGTTTTCTTTGTAATGATATAAGATGTGCCGAACTTCCGATTCATTTATTCATTTGAAAAAGAAACCCCTTAGGATACTGATTGGGTATTCGACGCTATTCAAGAGGTCCTCCACACGACATACCTCGTAGTTTTTTCAAAAGTTGACCGATTGGATGGAACTTGGCCCGATTAGGAAACGACATAAAAGAGCTGCGAAAAAGTGACATTGAAAATTAGTCAACTTACCGAGTGAAAATTTATTGCCGCCTATCTCGCAAATTGATGGATGTATCAGAATGTTTGATATGTATTTCGAATGAGCTCCTCAAAAGATTGACGGCGGCATATATAACACGAGAATAGCTTGGCGTTCTGACAGAAAGGTGGAAAATGACCTGCAAAGCACTAATGAAATGAGTTTTAGTCGGCGCACTGGCAGAATAGGAGAAGTGAAACAGTGGAAGGTATGCGAGCGATGATATCATGTGACTTTTGACGGTGAAGTCCGCCATAGTTTATCGTGCAAGTGCGACAGTGTAAATCAAAAACTGACGTTTGAAGGAACAATTTCTGTGTGAATGAAGGTTTATCTAAGGCCTTTTTCGAGCTATGCAGAGTTAGGATACTCATTGCTTCAGAGGAGTGTTAATTTGAGACACTATATGTCGAGAGTTATATCGTGTTCCTCTGAACGAAATGTTTATTGCACCATAAGTAAATGCAAAAATATACACTTAATGAGTGTGAGGAACTGGCGGCGTTCAAAACTCTCTCTAGTTATGGGCAAAGAAAAGTAGAATTTAGGTTTATGCGGTCTACTTGAAAAATATACTATAGCGGATTTCATGGCAGAAAGTTACGCGACATCGTCTGTTCGTCGTCTGCCTTCAACGTTTGTGTATGATGACACTCATAGGCCACCGATTGGCAATTTCCAGAAGGGCTTTCAACTTTTCCAAGAAACGTCGTCGATTTATGTATCGTATGTACCAGTGGAAAATTCTTGAGCAGTTGACTTGAATGGTGTTTCACTTGTTCCGATGCGTTCATTGTCTTGTGAGACATGCGGCCATGAATTCAGATGAATTTTGGATGTACCGTTTTTAACATGTAGACCATTCTCCTTACGTGCCAAGTCTCATCGAATTGAGCTCATGTTTGGAAATCAACGAGCTGTGTCATGCTAAAAAATTTGAGAATTCAGGTGAAATAGTAGTGCCAGGAAGAAGGACTCGTCTGTAGCAAGGCTTTTAATGTGGAGATTTGTTGAAGGAGTAACGTCAAAAAAAAAATTTTTTTTTTGCAGTGGACAGGCGGAAGGCAGCAACAATGCGTGAGAGAAGGCGCTTGCGAAAAGTAAACGAAGCCTTTGAAGTGGTCAAGCAGAGAACTTGTCCGAATCCGAATCAAAGACTACCCAAGGTAAAGCAACCATTGGATTTGTATTGTTCCATGCATAAAATTTCTAGCTTTCTGAAGCTGCTAAAATTTGGAGCTATAGCCAAGATCACAATGCTAATGCCGTTAGTGCAAGTGATAAAGAAGGCTGTCACAGAATGGCTTGCGAAGATCAGAAAAATTTCTCCACTATTTCGTCACATAGTGGACTTGTTTTTTCTCTCTCTCGATGCCTTCACGCTCCGCTTCATCTCAAGGTTTTGAAAAATAAAAGTGGGGAAATCTTATCTGTAATGAAGTTTCCTTGGAAACTGTCATATTATTTGATGTTTAGCTTTCAAGCAATAGTATTGTCACACCGCCGTTATCGAATAATTTTGAATCTATTTCTTCGGTTATAAATACTCATTAGACGCTGCTTCAATGTCATTGGTATATTTGGCAAATGCAGCATCAACGAAAAGAGGAGGCCGAGGAAAATTGTTTGATGCTATTCATTTCCTGAATGAGGCGCAAGTTTAGCCTTCTACGTTAATTTTGATAGACGACAAAGAAATTAAGTTAACATAATGAGATAATATATGCGGTACGACTGACCATTCCAGTTGCTTCCTTTAATGTTATTTCGGTGTGTGTTCATGGGATCGCACAATCACTTAATTTTTTATTTAGGTGGAGATTCTTCGCAGTGCTATTGAATATATAACAAAATTGGAGACTATGCTACAAAGTCAGGGTAAAATGACGAAGATCATGGCTGCTAATCAGGGAATTCATATCGCCGAAGGAGACACTCAGGAATACGTCGTAAGTGAGGTTACCGTAGTGTATTTCATTGCGAACGATCATTGATCACATTGCGTAATGGCGCATCTGTGAAGCGCTAAGCACATTCGTTTGTGATAACCTTAGGTGTACCTTTCATTTTCTTTTGCCCTAGATAATAAGTGGTGGTAGATGACGATGCCAAAATTTGTTAAATAAGCGTCACAAAATCTTCTTGCTTAACAATATAGCGAAGAAGAATCAGCTGCTCGCTGTTTTTCATCGATTACCTCAGATATATTCAGAATTAGCCTCCCGAAGAAAAGAGAAGTCTTTCAGCATACTGATGGCATCATTGGCTCTGAATTTTGTCCTTACATATGAATTCAGTCTTTGTTGCGATAACTTGTGCTCGTGGCGTTAGAGCATGAGGGCTTTGTGTGGTCGCTTTTGAACAAGTGTTTTATGACATCCCTAGCGCACCTTTCGGGTCACGCTGCATTGATATCGGGGAGAGTTTCTGCGCTTCCCTTCATTCATTTTCGCTTGCGACTTACCAATCTACATAATAATCTCTTCATATGAGCAGTATGCAGCTTCCTTTTATCGCACGCACTTCTTTGAAAATGATATTAAGTGCATTGATATGATATTGAGAAGCAGTATGCAGCTTTGAAAATCTATCATCGATTTCTGTTTTAGTGCTAATTCGATGCAGATACTGAGGTTCGAGTCAACGGCACTCATGAGGATTTAGAGCAAACTTCTTTATGCAAGTGTCTGCAGAATTCAGTGTTTACAACAGTGAAAAAAAAAACTGTTCGTTGCATTGTAGCAAGAATGATCAAAGTATTTATGCTTGCAGCGTTCTGTTTCCTCCTCGCTTAATTCTAACTAATCTTCCTCTTCTTTCAATTACCTATAAGATGGGAAATGACGAACTGATGCGACATGGGTTTACGATTTTAGGTTCGGGGAAAGGGACGTCGTCGAAAAGTAGGGCCCGACGAAAAGATGGCGGGGTTGCTCCCCGATGGAGAGGCATCAAAAATTAGGGACCGCACACCACCTTCCTACAAGTCTTTTAGATAGAATGCAATAGAAAGTCTAAAAAGGCACTTGCCAGTTCATCATGAGGAAAAGCGGTCTACGTGTGTGAACCAAACAATGATGAGAGGATCATATGATCATAAATTTGCTGTAGCGCTAACGTATAAAGACACTGTGGGAGGCACTATGCCGCCGGTAATCGGGGTGCCAAATCGCAACGGCTCAGCGTCTCTTCTTTCTCGTATTAAAACTTAAAGCACTCTTGTTTCTCAATTTTTCACTTTTTTCGCGCTGCCTATGAAAAAGCACATGTGCAGTCATCCATTTTCAGCACGTGCACGACGTGCAATCCTTCACTTGTACCACCTCATCGTTCCATCTGCATATTTATTAAATGTTAAGGGATTTTTTTGCAGAGGTGGGTAGCACGAAACAAGAACTATTTCATTTTTTCGTATGTTCCAATTTCTTTTTGTATTGAAATAATAATGAAAGGGAATAGACTAGATATTATCGTGAGCGTAAAGAAGAGATTCCATATCAGAATTTTTCGAAGTGTTGAGCCTAAAATCAACGTTGGGATGCGAAATCTAATCGATAGCTGTAAGACCGCCTTATGGTCACATAAAGTCCATTCAGACTCATGAGTTATTCGGGAAGAATTTTCGAATAGATAAAAGCACAAAAATCCGTATATCGTGCACATAAAGACACTAAACACGCAGTGAAGTCCAGCCCAAATATTGCAGACCACAAAAATAAAGCGATTTTGCGATGTCTCCTCATCAAGACAAATGCGAGAAACGCGCAAGGCGGTCTGGCACGTTGCGCGTTTTTATGTAACACCTACCACTCACACATTTCAGTCAGACGTTTTTGCTCGTATGTCAATCGCTCCTACGTGAAGTTTTACTTCTTCGACACGTCATTTAATCGTTCCTGAGTCTTTTGGAGGGAGATGGATTGAACAAAAAGTTGTGAGGTGGAATGAAATGAAGATGCAGTAACGTGTAAATCACAAGTGCCACATTTCGTTCCTTAGCTTCAGCTGTTCATCATCTGAAGCTGCTCGAAAAGCCCACATGCATATATAATAGTTGTGATTGCCTTATAATCGCTTCTGCAAGAATCTACAAGAGGCACAATAAAAAATCCATCCTTCATAATAAGTATGATTATGCCTTTTGACAAGGGAGTGCTCGTCAGCTTGCTAGAAATTCAGTATGTTTGACGTGGTTTTTGATATTAAGCTAAGATGTAGAACTTCCGTGTAAACAGTATATTTGAGAATGATTTCTATCGGTTATTTTATGGCTTGCTGTGAGGATTAGCCGCTATACACTGCGGTAATTTGAAAGATTTCTCTACTTTCCCTTAGGTATCTGATTATTTGGTAATTGTCCATTTTTCTTTTTTCCCCATCCAGAAATTCTGAGATATGCCGTACCAATGGAGTTATCATCTATAGTCGCATTCAGTCTCCTCAAAGAGCGCTTTGCTGCGATCGCATTATTCAAAAGAATTTGGCAATCTGTGCCACAAGTTTCACGGGGAAAAGAAATTGATATCGGTGAGGTCTAATCAATCCAGTAACACCGGGAGAAGTACCTCCTAAAGCTTTGGGCGTGTAAACGATTGTGTTTTCAGACGAATAATTTCATAATCTCATGAAGGCAGTTAGTTGCTCACATTCGATCAGTCGAGTAAGAATCTTTTTCTCACTTGAGTGATCCTCACTAAAGTCTGTACTGAGCCAATATCGTTTCGTTGATTTGTAAATTTGTATGAGCGATCTGCGTTATTCGTGTCGTCACATTCACATAGGAAGTTCATAGCTTTGAATTCTGCTTATTCACACTCAACGAACAACAAACTCTCCAATAAGGGATAGTCGTTTCGATCAAATACGCATAAACGGGTACTCATTGAGCACAAAGTCGCGCGAACGATTGCGGCAAAAGATTTATGGATGGTACAGCTGCTCGAATTGGGCGTACTGCGTGCTGAATGACGATGATCGATCGACTGCAATTTATGCAGACATTCTTAAACTGTAGCAGTATCTTCCTTCTCGAAACAATGCTTTTCGGAGGGCATCATCATAAAGTAGCCAAGAAGACAGAGAATCTCATCGTTTTTACGAAGAGACTGCTGAAAATAATTCCAAGTTTTCTGAACTAAATGAAATGCCTTCTTTCAAAAATTCTAATAGTCCATATCGGTGTGGTATTCGTCTCACAAGTTCTTTCATATCATATCTTGTTCAATCAATGGCTTTAGTTTCTATTGCTAACCCTCCTGTGAATACGCTATTTGATTCAGCAAGAGCTTTCATATGTGGGACATTCAGTCAGAATTTCAATAATAACTGTTTCAGAATGTACATGGAAACAGCAGCAACGGATCGGCTTATTATGACGGCAAGATTGGTACCTACCAAGAAGAAACGGAGGAGTTTACTGGGGCGAACTCTACTGAAAGTCCCCACGAGTCAGGTCGGACAGATTTCTTGTTTAGCGGTGGCATTAGCTTTTTTGAAGAATCGGATTTTGAGAAGGCAAATTTATAACCAGATTTTCACAAATGTGAGCCAGATGATTGCCTGACTCTCGAGTCTTTTCACGACCCCTGCAATCAAGAATGGTGTTGAAGTTCAGAAACTTAAACGCTCGTTTTTGGTAAAATGTCAAACAGATCTTCCGGTACACCGCCTTCCTAAAGCCATGTTCATATGTTTTGTTGGCGATGTAAGCAACATCCCTGAAATTGCTGCCTGAGGTTCAGTTCTTTTTCCAGTCTTTTCTTTCGAGCAAATTTGATCACCTGAATCGCTCTGCAGTGTATTTTACAGTCACGTGTACTCATTAAATATGCGTTTATCAGCTTTGTCTTTTCAAAAGATGATTATGCTTTTCACCTCCCTGAAGGCATAAATGATGGCTGCGATGGAAAGGTTCTGCACTATGCTCTATTTGTGATAGATGAATTTTGTATGCGCTTTCGAAAATTGATTAGAATCCACTTCGTTTATTGCGAAACGAGTTGATGTGTTGTTTAATATAGAATTTCGTTTCTGTTTGGCGTGGGTGAGTGTTCGGGTGGACGTTGAAGCAACCTGCTGTGATTGTCGTCAGCATAGTTTAATCCGCACTTGTTGAACCTATCTCTCACAAAGAATATGTTCTTTAAACTGTGCCAGCACACTCATGTTGGCACACATTTCAGCAGTCTCTTGAGTTGTTAGCGGTGCATGCCTAAAGTATCGTAAAATTTTCTCCCTGAGCGTTGAGCGAAATATGTCCATTTTCAATTTTAGGGATCTTATTGTTTTTTCACACTTTGGAGTGATTTTTTTTTTTGATTCATCTGAAAACGCCCTAATTAATCATTGGTGTGGACGGTGTTCGGGATTTGCTGCAAAAAAAAAAAACTCTCTTCGATGAGGTTAATTCGGAAGTAATAGGCTGGTGCACTGTTCAGGTGTTTGAGGCGTAATTCAGGTTCACAATTTCGGGATTCCAGATGATTAAAATACAGCTAATTTTTGCAGAGTTATTTAATGTCGTGTTGCAGCACACAAAACCTCACAGAAGAAAAAGAGACAGCGTTAATAAAGTGTACTTCACGTGCATGGATCAAAGCTTTCTGTGCTTCCCAAGACTAAATGAACCCCATTTGATAGCCATACCTTGGAGATATTTCTCCGTTGTTTCATTCCCCCCTCCTCCCCGAAAAAAAAAAATTTTTGCAGAGTTATTTAATGTCGTGTTGCAGCACACAAAACCTCACAGAAGAAAAAGAGACAGCGTTAATAAAGTGTACTTCACGTGCATGGATCAAAGCTTTCTGTGCTTCCCAAGACTAAATGAACCCCATTTGATAGCCATACCTTGGAGATATTTCTCCGTTGTTTCATTCCCCCCTCCTCCCCGAAAAAAAAACTAAAATAAAGTAAAAATCTCACAAAATTTGAATAAAAAAGTCATTAGAAGTCAAAAATCTCATTTCACCAATCCACTCAGCCATCCAAATTTTCCCGACGACTGTCGCACTTGTGCCAATGAAAACTTGGCCTAGCATCTATCTGCACAGGTGGCTTTGCACCTGTTGTATTTCCGTAGGGAATAAAGCGAGCAAATAGAGGTTTTATTGCCCTAATGCAGCACTTTTGCCCAGTGTTATGCGCTTGGTATTCTAACTCTTTCATATCCCTGCAAAATTTCAGGAGAGTGGATATTGTAGGCATGAATGCTTGCTGGCTTAGTGAGACGTTCTTGTTGCGCAGTTGCGAACGGCTACAAGAGCATGAAGATGGCGGTACTAAATGAATGATCAAGATGTGATTTAAATGTTTCAGTGTTAGATTTCAGGGAGGACGTCGGGCAAGAAAAGCTCCCTGGACCGGCTATCGCGAATTGTGGACAGTATCGCCGCGGAGGAGCAAGACGAAGAGGGCGCCCCTTGCGACAGTGACGCATCGGTGGTGTGAATGGATTCAACCTTTTCGGACTTTGTGATATTCCTGTGTTTTTTCCTTGAGTCATGCCAAACTACGATAGCGACAGTGTTTCAGCTTTAATCAGAGGGTTCTGTAATTTTTTATAGGAGGTATAGAGTGCTATTGTTCGAGATAACTGAGACTGAGCAATAAATGCGTGCTTTTCATATTTTTCATTATATTTTCGAGGGTTTGAGTGACGAACGTTTCTAGTGTTCAGGAAGAAAAAAATTAGTAATGAAATGTTGTCCTTGTGGTGACATAATTTCATCGCCAGCAGTTAGAAAATAGATTCGAATGTTTTTTGTTTTTTTTTTTGGCTGCAGTTTTCACGTTTCTTTGTTCGCCAGATAGAAATGTGCATGATCCAGCGGATTACCATGAAAGTTACTTGCAACATGAGCAGCGGTGCAAGCAGTTTGACAAAGTTGTATCTGCATCGTCTCATCAGCTTTTCAGGAAGTTTTCATCCATAAGGCCAAATGGAAGGATGGGGGTGGAGGGTAGGGAAACGACATTTGAAATTTGCTTTCTCGTAACATGCCCGTTAACTGCAGAGCACACGCTCATCGTGCGCTTATAATTCATTTCGCTAATGTACTTTTACTTGCTCGTCGCAGCAAACTTTATGTTAAACAGTTATTCTCGCTGAGACCACCTAAGTATTCCAAGAGAAAAACATTGTGCCCGACTGCATCAGCAGCAAGTCCCTTTTTACCTCGTCCCACTGAGGTAGGAAATATATTTCCGGACGATGCGCTAAATTTTGCTACATCGCCATGGTCATTGCCCATTTTATAGTTCGCATAAACATAAATAAGGAAAGTTTTGCAATTTTTGCAGTTTATTGACAATTGAAACGTTGTAAGTTTTATCCATTACGCGGTTGCTCCAACTGACATGGTTCAAACGCGCACTTTCAGTCGGTGATGTTAACAGGCACCTTTTCGCTTCCGTTTTGCACTGCGCTCACAACAGCTTATTACAAGAACAGCTGCTGCGTGTTCGAAATGTGAAATGTTTTTGCGAAGTAAGGGAGATATCTAAGTGGAAGTTCGGTTGTAGACCAACAAGCTTTGAAGCTTTCCAATGTCTTTTACGACGCAGTAAAATGGTTTACTGGCATAAGATGACAATTGTGCGAATATTTCGGCCTCGGAAGCGAATATTCCACTCTCAGATGTTCTTTGATCATAGAGGCTATACGTTCGGCTGCAGGAGTAGCCAAATCCGTGTTTTAATTGGTGCCATCTACTTTTTAATCGCTTTCAGTAACACTCAGTGAATGTCGTTGCTGGGACGCACTTCTGTCTGGAAGAGCGTTTGCCTTGTTGTAACAATGTGCCTCTAATTTATGCGTGCTTCAAAGACAATGTGTGCATTTATCGTTACGTTATGCATTCATAGCGACACTGTGAACTCAATGTTTGACGTCATCGGATAACACTGTTATTGCGAGCTTCAACGCCGAATAAACTCTTCGCTTTTGCAGTTCTGTTGAGTGCAGGTCTGGGCAATCCTTTCGAGTGCAGAAATGCCTCATTTGTTCACTGATCGAAGCTGCTTTCTCATTCGGGTAGCTTTTAATCTCCGATCCTTCGGCCTTTTTAGACCTCTACAACCGATTTCGACGAATTCAGTGGCGAGGGAGAGTGTGATCCTGTTTGCCGTACTCAAAGTTTGGAAATAAGAAAGAAAGAAACAGAGAATTTTTGTTCTTATCTGATCTCGCAAATTCGGATGTTAAGTTAGAGCAACATCAACGCTCAAGGATGCCTACGTTCCTTTTCCATCTGGTCCCAACAAATTTTAAAGTCAAAGGTTGTTTCATAGAGCAAGTTCAGCGTGCTTAAAGCTGAAAGTGAGCATGAGCCAGAGCATCGTTCAAAGCTACGCTCCAGCAACCCATCATACTATGAAAGTGAAGACAGTAGGAGCTTTTCAGCATGTTTCAGGCGCTGGAATTTCATCGATAGGAATTCTGCACGAAGATAACTGAGTAAATAAAGCTTGTGCCAGAACCAGCATTGGAAAAATCAGGCACTGGTCGCAGTCGATGTAAATTTTAATAGACTCTTTAGCTTTACGGCTATTCTCTCTACCTATTGTTTGTGCTCTTAGCCACTTCAGCTCGTCTGTTTCCGATCTTCGAGCTTTTTATGCTGGTCATTTCTCACTTTCAGGAGTTCAATATAGCATATCTTCCACAACGTACTCATGCGGGAATATATTGCGGCAAACCACGCTTTGAACTATTCTTTTATTGGAATAACATATAGGGGCTCTTCGTTTTATTGTGATCGGAGGTGGTCTTGTCGTGTGTCGTATCTGCCGGCAGCCTTTGGTGCTTAGACGGCAGTGCGAGATTCGTATCCTGGGAAAGAACTTTGGAAATTCGTTGTTCCTTCTTTTGCCTCGTCTAGATGTCTAAGAAGATCGCGTCAAGCTTGTCCATGGGCGAAAATACTGAGATGCTTGAGCTGTTGGTTCAGACAATTCTGGAATCGTACTTGGGGCAGATCATTGCAATGTAAAAAGCATGCTTCTCTGCTTGTGCATTTCAGTGACTACACTGAACATCTAAGTGGGAGAGAGACCGGTTTGGTGCTCACAGTCGTTCCCAAAGCGATTTCGTAAGGGCGATGTAAAGGAGCATCTCTGCAGTTCGTCCACCATCAGTCCTTGCTCTTTTGACAGTAGATGTTGTTAATGGATTGTTGCTAATGTGCTGTAAGGATTTGGAATATTTTATTGAACATGTTTTTAGGAAGGTTCACGAACCATCCTAAGACGTTCCGTTTGGAACTTGAGTCTGTAAGCTGCACTACACGTCAGATGCTGTGCAGCTCCTAACCCCAACCCCTCTGGCCCAGTTAGGACATATCGTTTGCCAGCTGCTTGGCAATATCCTCGATTTTTATTCATGCAATCGCAAATGTCATAAGCGGATTGTTGTTTGCACACTGTGTGCATCGAAATACATTTTATTACGACATGAGTTTTGCTAACAATAGCGATTTCAGCACTGTGGTATTCATTGACTTTCAGATGTTAATCGTTCTAGCTTTGTGAGGCTCTCCGTTTGGAGTCGCCGACATTTCGAATTTCCGAAATAGACGGACGCCCCATATAATAGTAAGTTATGTTACTTTTTGACTTGGAACGTTTCGATAATCATCATCCCTTGAAATTGAGGGACTCTGAGCATGGAAATGATTTTGAAAATTTCTGACTGAGTGAAACATTTCCAAAGAGGATAATAATTGAAGGCAGTGTTTGCAGACCTGTAAAAAAGTGAGGCCATCTTAAGAGAAAGAGAGCGGAGCACTTCAACTTACGGCCAAGATCGTGCCTCCTGGCCGGAGGTCTCTCGGGCAAAACCGGTAATGGTGGTACTGCAGGTTCCATTTTTTAATGTCTATCGCTCGGTATTTATGTGTATAATTTCTTGACACAAGTACTAACAAAAAACTATGAGGCATTCAGAATGAAAACAATGTTTTGTGTTGATAAAAACCTGTTATAACAAAACGATTCTTGATAAAGCACTCAAGGGGTTTAAAAGTTGATTAATTGTAGTAAAAGTACATTTGGTATGAGCATTGATTAACGATGATGAAGATGAAGCAAAACATTCGTCAAAGAAAATTGAAACGAAAAAACGAGTTAACGACGGTTAAAAGTTGAAATGGTGATGAGCGAGTGAAATAGAGCGCTGGTTTATGGCGATAAAGAAATAAATAAGGCGCTGATTAAAGGTGATAAAATTGGAATGGAACAGAGCAATGGCTGATGGTAGCGAGAAATGAAATAAAACTTCGGTTAATGAAACGTTCATTGAGACATGAGACAATGAGACATGAGATGTTAATAAGAAGATAAAAGAGACGTTGATTAATGTTGCAAGTAGATTAAAAAAATACTGCTTGGCGATGGTAAAAATAGGGAACTCGATTTCTAAAGTGGGAGCGTATAGATTTTTAGGGAGGGCAAAGTAGTTGCAATTTCGCAAGGAACATATAATCGAAAACGGATGGCTTTCTGACACTAGCGCTTGAATGTATAAATGCACTTCCGCTATATGGCTCGCCATATCCACTCAATTTCTTGTGGAGAGCCAGTATCTTATTTTTCGTTGTCTGATGCGACTGCTGAATGACAGGGTTCATTCGGATGTTAATCGAATGTCAGGCTTTATTTCAATTCAATTGATGACATTTATAATCCCTCCGGCTCACTCGATGCTGGGTAATTGATTTGTTAAAGTCGCCTTTTGCAGTCTGCGCGCACACCGCGTGCAATCCAATTTTCTTGAATGTAATGCAGCGTCATAAATCCGATCGAATCCCTGTTAGGCAGTTCAGCGAACGACCGCATGAGAAAGGTTTATTCATGTAGACAAACACTCTATGCGGTAGCTATTTGGACTTATCGCGGAAACAAATTCTGTTGATGTTCACCACTCATTGGCAGCGCGGCAGGGCTCCTTTATTCACGGGCGCAACGTTTGACCGCGCAGATCGGCTGCGGCATCTTCAAGACCCAAATATTTCTCAAACGGTCCGCTTATATACTTGTGGGTAATTTTCGGTGTTCTTAATTTGCTGGAGTTGTTAAGTATGTGCAGATTTTTCACTGAATATGTGCTATATTTGCGGAACATTAGAATACACTTTGCACTTTTCAGGGCTGCTTAGGGCAACCTTGAATATCTCGGAGTACAAGAAGCGGTTTGAAATAATAATACCACTGTTGCACATTTGACTCGGCCTTGCTGATGCTGTGTTCCTTGCCGCATTTTCATCCAGTTACCAAACTCACCCGAAAAATAAATCGAAAACCAGAAAACACCACTTCACTGCATTTCTAAGCCCAAACTTAAAAGAGAGGGTTGTGTAGAATGAGGTCTAACGACCGATAAAAATGCATGAAAGATAAAAAGATAAGAAGATCTGTAGATAGTATAACTGCTGCACATTCCTTTGATGCATGACTCAGACAGGTGGCAGTGAGAAACAGATAGCGCCCAATTTTCAGGCACCTGTGTCAAGCTTAATACTTGTATCTGTACAAGCAGCATCTGCTTTTCTTCCCAGTCGGTTGCTTTCATCTCTGCCTCATATCCGACTGCTTAGCACTACTTTGAAGATTAGTGTGGCGATCTTTGGGTGAGAGCTTTCGCTGATTTTGTGTCAGTTTTTTTCTTGTTGCTGCTGAGATAGCCGTGATTCCAGTTTGTCGATGTTAAAGGAATCTCCTTTGTTTACTCCTCATGCTCTCGAAGTTTCTTCTATCTTGGCTCAATATTGCCTCGTCTTTTTCATTAGTAAATCATGCCTGTACTAGTATCAATTCATAACCGAAGCAATATCGAAAACTGCAATGCACAACTGCACGCATTGTTTGAGCGGTGCAGCAATCATCATTGGTGAGGAATGCGAAACGTATACGTTGGTCAGAAAGGACGCATCGACGACGCCGTCCAAATGCGCCGGCGTTTAATAGCAAGGCAGTGAATAGTTGTATGGAAATGTCATTGAAATTCATGTAACCGCAACAATTGTTTGTTACTGACGGTGTTTTCTATCATCCTCGATTGGACACAAAAGCGTCCATTTCGATGCAGAACGTGTGGAAGTCTGCTAGAGACACAATGACGAAAACCGCGACGACTCATCAACGCTTGCTCAGAATCACTTTTCGCTGCTATAAAGATCCGTAAAAATTACGTTTCGTCGCTTTCGAGTAGCTGCACAAAGCAATTTTTTGAATTACGATTTGTATTTACTGTTGTCAAGGCTTGGAGTGTTATTCTGTTGAATTAATTACTGCATTTTAATTCATTTCAGGGCCTGATTTGAATAAAATGAAGTGAATCAAATCTGAAGTGCGCGCGCTATACGATTTAGCAATAGCATTGGGATTTAAATACTTCCAAAGCTGTCTGCTGGTTACTCATCCCTTCATTACTTTTTGTGGATGGTTTCTGAATTTTGAGAGATATTATTGTGACAGCTTTCCAATTCATTTTTTATGCACTCAATGCATAGACTACCGATTAGATCCACTCTCGTGCACCAGAATGTTTCGTTGTTGAAATTGGTCTGACGCATACACATGTACTCTATCTCGCTCTTCGCATATGTAAAGTGGCAATTACATTACAAATGTAACTACATGGTTATATAAATACAACTTACTAATCCCATTTTCTTCAAACACATTAATAAATTTGCGTTCCCACTCTAAGTGCCGTACATCTTTTATCATCAAACTTTCATCTCTGAAGCATAATATCCTCACCTCGCCGTGAAACATCCAATTTGTCCTGATTTTTGAAGAGCTAAACATTATACCTTCCGTAGGTTTGTGGTAGGATAAACCATCTTAGCGGTTGTTTTGAGATTCTATTACAACTGGGCAAATTTTATTAAGACTGGTAAAGGCAACGAGTTAAGCAAACTGAATAAAACAAATTAATTGATGCAAGTGTCCTGTGGCCTAGTTTCACCATCAGAAAACGTCATTATAAAGATGTCCATTGTAGGTTTGAAATCATTTCTAGCGACGTAACAAAAATGAATGGCCTCCCGTTCGTGGAACGCCACCAAATGGCAGCATTTTCGATCGTCGCTGTCGATCAGATATGAACTTATTTGCACATCGTCGACTTGTAGGTTGAGATTGCAATTTCGTTGACATCAAGAACTCGTTTGCTTGTTTTAAAGTTTGTCAAATAATATGGGACAATTAATGAGCGTGTTTCAGGTAAAATGAAATTGTTTTCCGAAATCGTCTATGTGTTGTTCTTCCTGATGGTTCTCGAAGTGATTGCAGGTGAATAAGTGATGTGTTGTCTGTAGCGAAATACTTGCATTTAAAATAATATATATATATATAAAGTACACAGTTTAACAGGAGCTGATACTGCACAGCAATTGAGCAGCAAAAATCTGAAAGACCTGTAACAAGAAAGTTACTTTTCATAAACGTAGTTTATCTATCGGAAGGCTCAAAAAGATTTCATTTAAAACCAAAAGAAAACCAGCTACACTAACGATCCAAATATGCTACAATACCAGCACCAAACAAGAAGGTAGAACAATCTTAGTTTCGTATCAGTATGGAATAGGATGACAAGGTTATCTTCTATGCGGCAGCCAAGGCTCATCTTCCGTCTGCTCTGATGACAACTGGATTTCTTTTGGTTATCGATAGTTTAGACTTCGTGTTTCTGTAAAATCCACACTGTGTGCATTGGCAAAACTAAATGTAAGCGGTCTTATATGTTTCGCGAAGCTCGTACAGTTTGTCACAATTCTGGAAGACGAATTTCGGGATATACCACTTAGAGTAGGCTTAGCAAAAATTTCGCTGTCATCTTGTACTCAGCAATAAGAAAGAACATTCCTCCTACTCCCTCCCCTCGTGGTCAAATCAACTCCTTTGCTACAATTCGAAGAAGGCGATCGTCGAAAGACAACGATGAAATGCTTCATAGGCACTCATCCAGAAGTGTCGATTATTTCCGAGTTTTCAGACAGCACTAATCACGAAAAATTTCCTTACGTTGACTTTTGAGTTGGGCACGTCGATTAGGCTGGGAACACGCTCATAGGCGCTCATGAAAAAAAAACTGCTTTTAAGTGAGGTTTAAAAAAGGAAATGAGGAAAATGTTTATAGGAAGCCCCAGTTCTCTCTAACTTGCACTCATTTCAGAAGATGTGCAGAAATCAACTGAACCGGTAACGCAGTCAACGGATGAAGCCGCTCGACCAGAGAAAGAGAAGCAAAAAGTGCTGTTTGATAGTTGTTGCATGTGCTGCTGTCATAAATAAGCCAATACTTTTACATACTTGGGAGCAATTTAAAAAATCGGTCGTGAAAGGTAATACCTTCCCAAATGAACCAGGACACAGAAGGAAATTGCATGAAAAACCCGAACTTGATGGTGATATTTTATAAATTAACAGCGTTAATTCGAAGACCAGTTAATGAAAAGAGGTACCAAAAATGGTGCTTTGATTTCACAGAATGGCCGATGATGAAAGGCTGAGGTGTCCATGGTTGAAGCAAAATAAGCAAGCATTAGAGTTGGCAATTAAGTTTCTTCTCTATTTAATGTTAGCTTACTACGGTTCTTGGTGTGGAATTTGGAACTAGGGCAGTAAAGTCATTCGGTCATTACTGAACATACTCTTTTAAGATGAGTTTAACGTGTTTTTGTGAAAATGTGAAATAAGATGCACATCCACATGCATGGCTTCCGCACCTGCCATAACCTCTAGAAGACTGAACATCTATTCAGGCGTCGGATGTTCGAACATCTGTTCTCGTGGCGAACATAACTGGTAATTTTGAGAAAGTAAACGAGAACCTCAACGAGATATTGCGCTGTTGCAAGGATCACTGCGATGATGCCGAGCGACGTGCGAATCCAGTAAACATTAATGATTCTCAAGTTGCATCATGAAAGACTTCTGAGGAACACTCTATAAAATTTGACAGGTCAAACCAGTTTGAATAGTACTTTTCCACCCACTTATAGGCTTAACAGGTAGATAGCCAAGCGTAAATAGTCGAAAGCCCGATCGACTGGTGATGGCGACTATCAGACGATTGACGCTAAGAAATCAGTGCTGAAAATCAACTGATGCAACAGGTCGAATTTTATGAGATCGCTTTTTAAGATGTACGGCACTATCTTTTTTAATAACTTACATTTGCGCAAAGCACATACGGAAAGAGAGTGCTGAGTGATAAGGTAACGTTGTTTCAAAAAAACAGGTAATTGCAAGCAAGCATCGAGACGTTTTCAGAAGCTTATTTTGCAGCAAAATCTTTGTTTCCTTATCGATACTGTCTCGCAATTAGTTACTTTCTTCTGCATCTTATAAACAGTACACAACATTGTTTATACGGGAAACCATAAAAGAAGTAAGATGACGAAGACTTATGGGTAGAAGCCGATGCTCGCTTTGTTTCAGAGTGTTGCGGGAGAGCTCTAGATGCTTGCGAAAAGCGGTGCCGAAAATATCGCATTGCCTTGAATAGCGGAACTTTGAAGGCACTTGTTCCATCGACGTTTCATACAACACAAACGGAGAAAAGAGTGTCCTATTCAAGGCAATGCGATGGCTATCGGGTGATTGAAAAAGTTTTCCTCAAAACTGCGCATAGCCACTTTGTGTTAGCACTAGACTCGAAGATGCACTCACATGTGCTGCGAAGTTTCGACAACGATGACATTCCATTATGTGCATGTCAGTACACTGCAGTGTGTATTGTCATGACCACTTGACACAGAAGATTGCAGTACGGAAAAAAGGACAGGATGTGGATAGGGTATAGAACGTAAGAGATCCAGCGCCCGGGTCCGCTTAGAGATTTCGCAATATGTGTTATGGTGAATGCGGTAGAAAGAAGTGGTCTTCCGAACGGTATCGAATGTCACATCTGTTTATGGCGAAATTGCGGAAAAAGGGGTTGCCCGGTCAAGACTGCATCAAAATGTTGGTCAAATTGATGCTTGATTTCAGTGTTGCTGTCACTCATCTCAACTGCAAAAGTGCTGCTGCTCGACAACCGTAATTTCTTTTATTGAATTTTTTTAAGACTGAGAGGCGGAAGACCTATAACGGTAAAATTTCTTCTTTTATTGAAGTCAAGGGTGATGTGGAGTATGTTATTTCATTATTTTGCTAAGTGAAAGACAACACTACCAGTGAAAATTTATGATTGACTGGAGTGCAGTTAATGTGCAAAGCGCAACAAAAAATGTGCTGCAGTCAAACGTTTCTTTGCTGCGTTTAAAATTTGCGCAGTGGAATTATCTGTCAATGGCATTTTGAATACTTGCGCAATTATTAAAACTTTGAGTTCAGTATCGAGCTTTATGATTTAGCACAACAGTTACCAAGTGTCGGCATGGCTGTAAAACATATTCGTGCAATGCATGCATTATTCATCTCTGTTGTATACAGCACAGTCGTATTGTAACTGAACTAAGCCTCGCAATACGAAAAATATCGCTAGCATCCCGATCCACTGCCACGTTTATTGCTACTAAAAGTCTGGAAGCTTGCTTTTTTCTGTTCTTTCATTTAACATCCAATTGATTAAAGCACTTAACTGTACTCTTCGTTGGTACTTTGCACTTTCATTGAGATAAACAGATAAACAGGTAAACTTCATATCCTCAAACTATATTTTCCATTTTCAAAGAGAATCCCTTGTGGTTTTTTGGATCTGACCGGTGCGTGCTATTTTCAATAAGCTTTAGCGCTTGACTTTACTGAACTCTCAAAAGCCCGCAGTAAAGATCAACTGCTCCAAATCGCTGACGGTGAATGGATGTGAAAGTCAATGATTTTATTTCTGGGCTGGGCATAGACAGTGTTCATGAGACGTGTGCTAGTTCACTGGGATTTTATAAGCCCAAATATGTCGTACTTCGCAGCATCGAGAATTTCATCGGCGCGGTCTCTTTACTTCGTTTTTCTGAGCCAATTTAAGCCGTAGGGTTCTTTCGAAATGCTTTATTTTCCTCAGGAAATTTTTGCAAAATTTGAGAGAAATTAGTTAGAGCAATGATCAGCACAGTCAAAACCATTCCAGCAAATTACCAACTACCGAAATATTGGGCCTTACCATAGAATCACAGAACCATAAAAAAGCATTTTATTGTGCCGTATTATAAGCCTTATTTAACAATGACTTCAAGCGAAGCAATTGTTCTTTGAGTGCCATAGCCTTCAGGCGAACTGCAAGCAGCCACAGGAACAATTATTGCATCCTCTAAAGCTGCCTCCACAACTGGCATTTCCTTCGAATCATCCACAAATGGTGCAGACTGGACCACCGGAAGTTCCGCCGGAAGTGTCGTCCACTGCAAAAAAGTTAGTTGGCTCACCAGCTTTGGTGCACATTCTGGATTAGTTTTCAGCTGAGAAAACTTCCGGTGTATAATTGTTTCGATCCACCGATAATGTGAAGAGTAAGAATGCTGACTGTCGAATTTATATGCAAGTGGGATGAGGCGAATTCCCTGCCTCACGAGGAACAACGCAATGAGCTTCCACCAACGCACTAAATGCAGAAGCTGACAAAAAGTTTCAAGTGGATGATCATTCCACTTTGTCACGGTTTATGGTCACCCAAGGCTACTAGGAAGTTCATGTGAAACTCTCAAAGCTCGCCCTGATTTCCTTTATTCATAAGTGCTTTTCATGATGAAATTTGGCTTTGCTACAACAACCATTTCCTATTTTCACAGGGTTGTTTCACATGATGGGGAAACGATGTGGGTGGAGTGGGTCTCAGAGAAGGAGGATAGTGTGGCTTTTTCGAATAAAGGTGAGGGTCGATGTATATGAAGGATTGGTGCACGGATTCAGCTCGATCACCTTAGTGTCGTATGGGGTTATTAGAGGAATGAGACTCTGCTGAGAGATTTTTGAAAATTATTTTCTTCAAATTCTCTAGCGCAGCATTCGCTCAGCGTTAGGCACCTAAACCTGTTTTTGTTTACTTCACAAGATTTAAAAATTCAATAATGTCCACTCTTCCTCTTTACATCGCTATCCGTTTTCCGCGAATGGCATGCAGAAGTAGAGATGCGTTGTTTATGAAGACGTAACTCTGCAAATTTCGAGTCTTTTTTTTAAATTTAGAAATTTTCGTCTGAAAACAGTCGCATTAATTAAACATTACGATAAACACTGATCAACGCAATTCCACATGAGTGCCATGGGGCTCAGTACACTTTTTACAGCGTTTTTGGCATTGCATGGCATGGCATCACAACCTTTTATTCACATGAGAAAACTATCCTTCAATAAGCGACCTTTCTGCGCATATACATGTAAAGTTTTTGACGAGCCTATATGACTATTAACGAAACCCCAGATGAAAAAGAGGGAGCGCGTGAGATCCGAGCTCCTTTACAGCCATTCGATGATCCTTATGCTTAAAATCCAAAAGTGAGGGCTATTTTCATCCAAGAAGCTCTATACAGCCTTTGCGTACTGAGCTGGAGCCACTTCGTGCATGAACATAAGATCCTGCAGTATTATAACAGCCATCACCTTTGCGCTAAACATCTTCAGGTGCTTGCTGGCTTCCACGGTTTTCTGTGAAAATGAGGGTCCTGAATTGCCTCCCAACTAGATTCCTGTCCAAACGACGACCTCAGGAGCATAGGTTCTCGATCGATTGTCCGTTGGAGGTTTGTATGAGGCCAGTACACGACGCTGTAACGATGCACGCAGTCGTTGAGCTTGAAAACTGCGTCATCAGATCCCAAAATTTTCTTGAGACTGCGGCCACACTCTGCAAGATGCATCTTTGTTAGTACCGTTTTCTTCAAAATTAGTAACAGAAGTTTTCAACACTTGCCGTCTGGCGGTTGCGTGAAAAGTGCTGAGGCTACTGTTTGGCAACTTCGGCGAAATTCTCATGTGTTTATAAGCAACCTTCACCACCACATGTATTTATAATCAGCCTTCACCGTTTTGCAGTGAGCGCCTGGTGAAACTAACCCCGGCGTGAATTAGACTACCAAAGAGAAAGAAAATCGGCATGGAACGCGAGAGCATAAGGAAGATATCGGTCGCGAAACAACGCACCTCTACTTCAGAATATATATATATATATATATATATATATATCCCAAAGTATGAAAAAAGTAGCACGAATTGAAAAAATGTAAGCCAGCGTCATCTAACAATTTATTTTGCGAACAGAAATAAATTCGCATTCTGACTGAAACAGCGAAGCGCTTTCCTAAAGGTTTGAAGAGACGAGACTTTGTCCTCACTCAACACGTCGAATGACATTTCCTATCACCAATTCCATCAGCTTGCATATTTTTCCGGTGATCCAGCTGGCAGTTTATTCGACTACCAATGCGGTCATACGAAATTGCTGCCTATCTGAGCCGCTTAATATTTCTTGATGGAAATGTGGCCTTATTAATTCCGTATCTCAATTCCATTCAGAATTTCATACAAATCGCTTTAATTCAGAGTGATCGTGATGTTGCTACCAGTACGCCGCTGTGTGTACTGTCCATGCGTAAGAACGAACTGTCCGCTCATGCCGATCAGCAGGTGTCCATGTCAGGCTAGCACCTCCTCACTTCTACCGTGCCCGATTCTGAACCCTCAGCCGTCGACTCCTTATTGTTAGTTATCGAAATCTGGAGCCCATACTTTCTTGGTTTCAAATTCTTCGAATAGTCATCAAAAATTATGCCGATTTCTTGCGCTGACGTTTTGTTCTCTCAGAAACTGCTTTGCTAAAGAAATCTGCTGTAAATGAAAATGAATGGGTAAGTGAGAAGCGAATCGTTGTGTTCCTTTATTTATTTGCACAACGATCTTCCTTTACCGAATTATGCAAAAGTTGTTGTGGTTTCCATAAATTTGCAGCTGAATAATATCATAAACGACTAAATTTTTGTCGCCTTTCGCTGCGTACGAATGAGATAAGTTAAAAAACATGTGAATAATTTCAATCTGGTATTCTTAAAGGAATAAAGAGCAGAATAAAGTGCAAAATTTTGTTTGCGAGGAACGGTGCCTATGTTGATATGAGGAATTCATCGTATAGCAATACAGCCGTAACCTTCAGATTCCATATCTCCAAGCTCTGACGACGGAAACAAACGCACAAGTGCAATTTACTCACCAGACGTGGCCTACTCATGTTCGTTTTAAAATTTACTTTGATAGCGTTGATGTCACACATTGCTGGTTGATCGTTACGGTGAGGATGAAAGGATGCCCGTCGAAATTTTCCAAGTTTTTGTTGCCCTTATCAATTATGAAGTGATTTTATATGAACGTATGATCGAGTCCCTAACTAATTGGTGCTGTGAAATGCACAGATGTTGCCTAATGCTTCGTTTTTACAGTTTCTTCCCTACCACAGCTAGCCAAAGCATTGAGGGCCCACAGACAAGCGAGCGTTGGTGGTCGTCAACACAACGGTTGGTTCAAGGGGCATGTCTGGTTCATTTCTGAGAACAGTTTATTTACTTTTTTTGCCTAACGTTTATTTATTTATCCACTTATTCAAACGTTCATATAAGTACATTCCATGCAAGGACACAAAGCACATTATGTAAAAAAGTGCATTATGGATGCATGCATCTTCGCAGTGTGAGAAAGGTGCCATAGTGAACAAGTTCAAAAACAACCGATCACCGGTCGACTAATGTGATATGCGGCACCCTTCACACTCGTTTCTTTACAGTGATAGCATTTGCGTTACTAGATTTTTGGAGAGAAAACACTCCCACTTATCAAATATAAGTGAAATAACTTGAAAACGTTCTTGCGCCCAGTGGCTGTTTTCGTTAGCAGTCATTGCAACGTCCACTCGGCGGATGTCTGGCTGGCTCTTTTGTTATGTAAATTGCTTTTCGTCTGCTGTATGCGAAGAACAATATCATTGTCAACGTTTGTGTTATCTCAAAATGAGAAACCTACAAAAGATAGATAGCTATACGATTGAGGTCAGTAACTAGTGTCGAACCTAATAGAGAAATGTGCTGTTGTAACATATTTGCTTGCTATTTGCCACATACATTCTGACAGATAATAAAAAATATCACATTTCCTTCTTAGGTAACACTTGCTGCGAGCACAGAATCTTAGAGGAAAGTTGCCTTAAGGGAGAAGAGCAGATTTCGGTAAGAAACAAACCTGTCGTGCACTATTTGGTGTAACAGCTCATCGATCTTGTTTCATCACTGGGTCCTCTCGCCCACTCGTTCTGACTTCTCAACAATCCGTTCATATATCGTTTGCAACTTCACAGAGTTCAAAAAGTCTTCATGCTGCGTAGTGAAGGACGTATTTTTATGCTTATACAGCCTATTATTCACGCAGACAACGCAAACTCAAAAAATCCTGAACTGTTTCTTTTCCTCGCTCCTTCAAAAACATCTGGATGCATCTTAACTTTTACGTGTTCCTTGTAGAGTTTTCACTCGTACAAGTGAAATTCCGCAGAAAGCGATTCCGTTGCGAAGACATAGTACCACACCGTGATCACATATCTTCTCATTTATGACGAACCCTTTGAGAAAGAGGCAGACACCCTTTTTTTCGAGAAGAAAAGAGGTACAAAGAATAGTTTTACTAAACGCATCAAAGAATTACTACCCCCTTACGTCGTCTGCTTAAGTGGGATCTTTTTAAATACAAATTTAAATTTCAACGTGAATCTAAGCTTTTTTTTTCAACTTGGTGCAACTTTAAACCTATTATGACTCTGCCGAAATTGTAATAGGATTCAGTGGTTTACAGGCGGGCTCTCTCGCGTTCTGACATTCCCAGATTCTGTAATGGGTTACCTGTCAGGTTTTCTTTTACAACCTTTCACGACTTTTAGTCTCAATCCGAGAAACTTTCGACATCCAGCAACCGCAGCATAAACGAAAAGTTCCAAAACGCCGGAAGTTTCTGAGAAAAACTGGGGCTTTAATTTAAAAGAAAGATGTTGAATTTATGAAAAGTATTTTTGCTACCAGGCACCCGATGATATAAGTCGGAAAAACTGAAGACAATGCGACGTATAGACTGACATATGGGCACGGCCGCAGATCGAGAGGAAATGGCGCCTCCTTTAGCTTGCTTGAGCTTCAAATAGATAGTTGACTACTAAACATTGAAACATGACTTACTTACTAGACTTGTGCTGGCTGCTTCTGAGCATCAGATTATGTGTTACTTGCGAAATTGTTCGCACATGGGATTGTTTTGTGAATTTCTCCCACCTTCCCCTCTCTTCCATTTTTTCTGTTCGCTTTCATTTTTCACGTTTTTCCTGGGTTTTATACGTGGCGTTGTTCCTTCGAGAGTACGATCATGGTTGATTATTCGAAACAGTTTTGTCAAACAGAATTCGATTGCTCTTCTTTGATAACTCCCCTTACCCATCTAACAGTTTGAATAGAAAGAAAAATGTGCTTGCATAAGTGCATTAAACTTTTTTCAGGAGAGCATGAACATATACGCGAGAGGCGCAACTCAGGTGGGCTATCTTAAAGAGCGCATTCAATAGAACTGTTCAAGAGCTTATAAAGTGAACTTCGTCGGTTAATTATGCAACTCCCTACCACTCAAAACGCATCAATTTTTGCCCTCATATTTCTTCACTGGGGTGATGAAATTTCGGTTTATGAAGTCCTCGACAATTTTTTCAAGGTTGAAGTGAAATTTTGAATAGCCGGAAACCTATGCTAACAATGATCACATTCCCACCCGTTCGGCTGATAAATATTGAAGCCTTTAAATAAATCATCCCATATTTTGACCGAAAACGATCGCGGCGAGAGCAAACAAAAAAATTATTTTAGCACCTCTCAGAAGCATAGATGGCAGATCGCTGCCCTTGAAAGGAAAGTAATTTAAATTTGCTTTCTACTTTTCTCACTTCTTTACGTGCAACGAGAAGTTGTTGCTTTCCTAACATCAGGAGAGAGGAAGGCATTGCTTTCTTAGCATTCTGTTCCTTCTAGTCGCCTTCTTAGGGAAACCTAACATCCTTTGGGTCACAGGTGTGGCCTTTTTCTTTTAACAATCGCAAGGAGTCAATATATGCACATTGTCCTCTATTCTCGTAGATGCAGTTGTTTTCTCTTACGGCCTGTCGTGGAGAAGGGACATTGAGACGTTCTGGGGTTTTGCATAGAGGAAGGAAACTCGGGTTTGAGGCTTCGGCATTAGTGTAATTTCAGATAGTCTGTACTCATCACAGATCCCAGCAGCCCTCGCTCAAACAGAGGAGCACCATAGTGCAAACTTTTGCCGCACTTTTAATCAAAGCCACTAGATGCAGCGCCTTACGTTTGCTCTTGACGTTTTTATTTGGTGCCGTTTTGCTGTCCTTTTAATCTGTTTATGATTGATATTTGCAAAGCTTATTATTGCCACATCAACCTGATAAGCATTCATGTTAAAGTTAACGAGTTGTCGAATACACTGCATGGAAGGTCTCTCAGCTATCAACATTCCAGTTGACTCATCAACTTCAAAAGAAGTTATAGCCACTCAAAAGCGCCTGAAAACTTACGAACATTTTGCGAAGCGATTATTCTATGGGAGACATGCATGCGTGGTCTGGTCAGTTAAAATGTAAATGCTTTGTTGAACATATTTCAGTAGTTCTGCTGGTTTATGAAACACAACACTTCTTTGCGTGGGAATGCAAGTTTGGTTCATATTATCCTCCGTGGCATGCCTCTTCACTTCCTGCTGTTTCCAATACCAATCAAACAGATAAATGAGCATAACAGGGAGACAAACGATTTTTATGAATTCTTTTACTGCCATCACTATAAACAAAGTTTGTTCCATCGCAGAAAGCCGTCAACTTTGGAATCTGACTAAAATTTTAGTTTTTTCGTTGGAGGGGGGGGGACTACGAGATAAAGATATTGCATAAGAAAGTACTTCTTAATAGTCAGCAAAAAAGTACCGACAAAAATTAATGTGCTTAGAAATGCAAAGGTTAGCTAAAACAACTGGCAAAGTGACCTTGAAAGCATCGTTGAAGACGGATGGCGTGGATGTGAAATGACTTTGGTCGTCGTCGTCCTCCTTGTTCACAGCGATCCTTGGACGTGCAGAGTGGAGGCCAAGAACAATATATATGCTTGTGATAATGTACACTTGGAAAAATTTTCCGGAAAAGGAACGCGAAAAACAGAGCTTGTCGATTTGTTGCGTATAACGATGCTTGTTTAGTGAAAACCAAGCGAAAAAGCTTCCATATGAATATCGCAATGATTGCTCATTTTGCAGCTTTCATAGTTCAGATTGTCGTGTTTCAATTCTACTGCAAAAGCCGTCGCCGTTCTCTGCTGCGTAGGCTGAGGTATTTAACCCCAATTTAATTTTTTGCTGCTGAAGGATTTCGCCTATAAACGCCAATCGTCCTCGTCTTTTGTGCATATCTCTAATGATGTTAACTTTTCACATGTCTCGGTAATTTCTTTCAAGAGCAGTATTAGTTCCTATATGGAGAGACTTTGCCTGTTGTCACCGAGTAGATATTTGTTCGAATTTCATGCTCTTAAATAGGTGGCTGTGCTCCTTCTTTTACCCAACAGGCTGTCTTCGTTTGCTCACCTAAACAGATTCCAGACATTGCTCAGCTTTTGGAGCTAGGACAGCCGATTGCCATCGAGGTTAGTGAAAACGACACCGCAACTCTTCAAGAGCTTGCCTCACTTGGATTCATCGATGCATCAACGGCTACCGATGGTAGTGGCTGTGGAGCACTACTCAACCAGCAGCCCCAGTCTGAACACCTACCTGTGCTATCTGGCAGCTCAGTGGCACATATCGTTAAAATGCCTACAGCTTTACTCAGTGTCGACATAGATGCCGCAGTGCGTTGTTTTTGCAGTTTGCAATTTTTTTCGGATCAGGTTATTTTGCCTCGGTTCCACTTCACAAGCCTAATGATAATTTTTTCTAGGGAAGGATCACTAGATTAATGATCTGAGTACAGGGAAACCGAAAAACACCAATGGCGTCTGAATGTTTGCATTCGTCGCGAAGTGTGACGTTTTGTTGTACGGCGAACATATCTGCTTAGGTCTTTGAAGAACAGAGTGCATTAATGGCATGCGAGATCAAAATCTATATAGAGAACCAAAAACTATAAGAAAGTGTATAAATGCAAAATCAAAGGAATAGTATAGAAGCAATGGAGGTGAAGCAACAGCGACAAAGATATAAAAAACTGATTGTATGAGTACTGCTGATGGGTATCGATGAAAATATATTCCTCTTATTACGTAACAGTGTTTCAACTTTTCAAAATAGACTGTTGAGGTAATTGACATATGATGAGCTGAGGAAGAATGAGTCTAGGCTCTTTAAGGTAATCGGTGAGCAGAGGATTGAATCACCACTGAAATACCATTTTTCCCAGTTGTCTCGGAAGCTTTCATTGAAAGAAAAAACTTTGTATGATCACTGATAAATCTTCTCGTTGCATTCTTGCCTCCCCTTCGTCACTAATCAAACCTTGTCAAAGATCCGCAGTTATTCATATATCCTCATCCTCACATCCTGCCATCTCATGTTTCTTCCAAGATATAAGCCGGCGCTTTATATCATTTGGGTTTCTCCGCAATAAGTGGAATTTTTTTACAGATTGCTTAGTCGGCCAGATCGTTAAATAAATTCACTTAAATATCCTCCAAAAAATAAATAAGTTTGTCGAGACATCCGTCCACGATTATATTTCAGTGTTAGTATGTAATCGTGGCAATAGTAATTATTATCGAAATTTCTCCGCTTCCTGCTAAATGATAAGAACTGTGAATGTAGACATCGTCATAGATTTGTTCGGGACAAAAGTCTTGGAATAGCAAGTATTTTTTTCTCGATTGATTCTTATCGATAAATTTCGCTTCAACGTAACAACGAATAACACCTCCCAGAAACATGTATGGATGAGTAACTACTCATACGTAACAGTAATAACATAAGAGACAATAATGTGCACGTGTTAAACTTTTATTGCATCGTTCACTCACTTCGAGAACGGCTTTATCAACAACAAATGGGTTGCAATACATGTGCACATCAACTTCATATCAGCGGTATGACCATATCACAGACAATTACAGTTACGTTTACTGTCATAAGTACTTGTAAGTAACTTTAGGGTAACTAATCAAAAAATGTTAATGTCTACGATCAGTGGTGCGTAGCGGCTGAGGAAAATGCGAAATTTTTCGGCCGTCGCAAATTTCAGCAAACCTAAAAAATAGTTGGTAATCATTGGTTAATGAAACCATACCTTTGTGGTCTTTATACCTACCTTCAAAAAAACTCACACCTATAAGGTCGCAATGTGTGAAAATTAACTTCTCGTTAAGCTTGCAGTAACCGTTAGCGATCCAGCTTCCTCCACGCGTACAGCAGAACATTTATCCAACAAATGCAATGAATATCTTCGTTGCAGTTTCTAGTATTCATTTCCGATGTGAATGTCGTTTTGCAGAAGAGCGATCTGTATGTTCATCGTTGTCTCAAATCTCTCACCTATTGTCACGATGTCTAGTTCACTTGGCCTTTAGAAATATTTGTGCTGTAATGAGGAGAAGAATGCTGGAAAACGGCCTCATTTGAACTTCGTTATGAATGTATCCTATTATATCGTTATGTGGTGTTTTCCTTCTTTGGGCAAGTAAGCTTCTCATGGTCGGCTACTTTGCAGGCGAGTGCTAACCAAATACGAAGTCTTTATGAGCAGTCGCAGTCGCCTCTTCAATCACCGTCAAACTACATCCTTCCTCGCACTGAAATGAGTCTACCGATTTTTCCTTCCGCATGGGTATGATGCATTCAGTATTCTATTGTCTCCTGGGCTCATTCACTATTATATTGCACAATAGCGGTGTTTTCAAATTATAAATTCATTGCGATTTGAATATATCGATTGGACATTGATTGGTAATAACCTCAACCTCATCTGTGAAAACAATACATGCATCTTTCAGCAAAAAAAAGAAAAAAACTGATAAAAATACGCCGCATTCCTGAAGCATCGCGAGTGCCGATCTCGAAAACATCCAGACGCACCAACGAAGAATTAAATTTGATGGGAAATTTTTTTTCAGCAAGGACAGCATCAAATGGGACAACCATTCAGTGCACGATCTAACCTAGCAACTTTTGCCCTGCCCTTACCACACCAGCAGTCCAATATGCCGATAACGAGTGCTTTGCTAAATTGGCCCCCAAATCAGTCCAGTGAGCCCTATCAGGCCATCGGAAATAATCTTCCACTGATGTGGCCGCAGTATCAACCAAAACACTTCAGTCAGCCTATTCAACCGAACCCTCTCACCTCATGGACTTTGGGCCAACAGGGTCATTTAACGCAGCCGAGTCCGCCTGAAGGCTCATCCAATGCCGGCCACAGTCAACTTAATCTCCCTTGGTCACAAAACCAATCGAACCAGCCCAGCTTGCATAGGCAACCGTTGTCAACCGAAGAGTATGGCAATTCCATGCTCTCGAATCAGCAGTCCAGGCCACTACAGCGAGGTAACAGCGACTACCAGGTGAGCACTGCGATGAAATCACATCAATCTTAATTGATAATGCCCTGCGAATAGGTGTGCTCATGACGTCTAATAAGTTGTCTAGGGATCAAGAAATCTCATTTCTCTAGATTTAGACTGCGCTAATGGCCTAAATGCCAACGGTCGGTGCGTGAGGAGCTGCTGTTGTGTTTAAATATAGGAAGCTCTTTCAAATCATTCTGCTTTTAATTCTTGCAAATGATTAGATGAATTGACATATTTCAGCCGAGGGGAATGTTGTTCTTGTTCTATGCTTCCTGTTTAGTTCCCATTCTCTCCCCTTACACAGAGCAGAACAACAGCTTACGACGAATGGCCAGCCGGAACGGAACAGTTTATAAAAAAGGGTTTGATGGAAGTGGAAGTTAAACATGTATCTAACTGTTCCATTCAAGCTATCTGCACTCTGCGCTTATATTGCAAAAGTAATTCTGATATTTGTGGTGCAATTAGCGTGGCGACTCTTTTTTCCCAAGAAATCATAAAGGTGGAAGAGTTCGATTTTTTTTTTTGTCAAAAATTGCGGCCTAAAGAATTCCTTTTCAAAAGAAATTCGAGCTGTTCAAACAATCCAATTTTTCGAATTTGAAGTAAACAGTTCGAAAAATATGAAATAAGAGGCTGACATAAACAAATGAAAGAACTATGCTGAAACGAACTTAACAAGTAGGCGACAAACGCATGCATACAGAAGAATGGGCACACACCCGAACTATATGAGAGATCTATGCACATTGCCTCAATGCACTGAAATATTTGAAAGCACGACTATCCATCCATTAGGAGATTTTTCTTTTCGCTTCTGGAGCAGTGTTACCTGCATCAGGCACCTCAGGGATTGCAAAACAACGGAAGACGACGTGTGTGGAAGTGCACAGAGCGGCTGGGGAAATAACTCTCTTAGCTGTTCCGCTCATTATATCAATCGCCTTCAAAAGCATTCGGAAACAATCACATATTTAAAACACAGTTTATCTGAGAGCGTAAATATTTTACCTGAAGAGAAACTTAATTATTTAAAATTAAATCAGTCCGCGAAAAAAAAAATTCCATTTGCTAACGCAAAGTGAGTGGTTTATGCATAAAGAAAGATTCGAAAAGAGAAGGGCTTCGTCGCAAACTATCTTTGCAGCCGTTTTTCCAAACCGTCTGCTACAGTCTGCCGCTTTAGCGTCGCTTCTTCCAGGGCTCGCTATCCCACCGAAAACTGTCTCCCGCTTCACATATTTATGAACAGCATAACGAGGAACATTTATGAGGCAAGATTAGAGGTTTGGGGAGGAACGAAAATTTGTAAGAAAAAAAAACTTCACTTGGATGCGAAACATGCGCTGGGAAAGACTGAAAATCCCAAAAATTTTAAGACATCTTCAAAAACGTCTTAAAATTCCTTCAGTCAGACTGACAAGTCATCGATGCCCACCCTTGGTAGCTCACTGAAAAAACCGATCCTCAGCAACGCTATCAGTGGAACCCTGTTTCACTAAGTTAAATTAGTTGCTGATGTATTAAAATTGCGAAGCCGTAAATTTTTATGAGGTTGAAATTAGGGCTGAAAATGTTGAGCTGGAAAAGTCCCAAGAACTTTAGATGAGGTATCCCATGTATGGTTTAAACCTCGATCTTGGTCACTGCGAATGGAACGGATTCGGTGTTTATCGATCAGCGGGTCAGTGAAATCGGAAATTCGTCAGGTTTTTTCTGAATTTCATAGATTAGGAGTTTCCAATCGAACCCACAGGCTGCGCTGTAAGAAAGCTGTAGTTTACGAAGGAGCAAATATCAGAATTTGCTATATTATCTATAGATGGCTGCTAGAAATAAAGAAAAAGCTGTTTCACCGTCGAAGGTTTTGGCATTTTCTTCAATTTAAAGTGTGAGTTCTCATCATGAAGTCCTGGTGAAAGCCCTACTTCCGGAAATTTAGTGACTAGTTGTGCTTTTTTCAAAAACGTTGCAGGACCAGATAACCACGTTCAACTGTGCAGATAGGTATATCGTTGGCTGCCCCTTGCACTGTTCTTTTTGCATGCGATCAGACACTCTTCCCACCGTGACAGACCAGGTGGCCCTGAAGAGCGTTTTTAATACTTTCCTGAGATGGATTGACAGCGAAGCATATTGTAGGTTATTTACACTTCGGCTACGTTTGTTTCAGTCGAGCATGTCACAGCTGCGTGCAGCACGGCTAGACGTAATGTGACAGGATTTTGCAACACCCTCCAAAATGTCCTTCGCCACATTTGCATGTGGCTAACGGGAAAAACTTTCAGGTTTCAGTGGACCGCGACCACCTTTACAGAAGCCATACTAACAAGGCCAATCGAAATAGCTGCACGTCACTGACAACTGCCACGGTATGCATGGTCGTTACTACGATTGCAGGGAATCTGCTGGAAAGATCAGCACAGCCCTTCGCTTAACTCTCTGTTATCACCTCCCGAAAAAAGTATTCACTGCTGGATTTCTAAGTGCTTCATTTCTCCGCTTTGGATTTCTAAATTCGAAAGTTAAAACTTCATAAGAGTTGTGGTCACGGGCCTAAAAAGAGAATACATTCGACACGTAGGTGACTGCTTTTGATTCACCCGATAGCTCTCAAGAAGCAACAGCTGCTGAAAAAAACTATTTTTATACTTGAACATGCTTTAACATTCATTAAAGCCCATTGCATTTCGTGGATCCATTCCAACAGCTCACCATAACAGTGCATATTTACGAGAACATCCTCAAGGGTTCCAGTCTCGTGCATGCAGAATGGGATAGGATGAATCAAGGAAACATGAGGTTCGCCGTGGTCACTTCGCCTAAACGTCCACATTTTGCATGAAAAGTTGGTCAAGGCTTCAGTGTAATGTCGTGCAAACTTTCACCAGAAAACCTTGACCCGAGTTGCCACTGCTGTGAATGAGCAGTGAGAGGAGGGAGGCAGGGACCAGTATGGTATGTCGGAAGTGTAGAGTTGTCAAGTGAGGTCCCGCGATTTGCTGCAATTCACAAGAGATGCCGAAGGTGGAGCCCAGTTGATGATCCCGATAGTGAGTCTGCGGTGTTCGCATAAACTAGATCACCATCGGAGTCACCACATTCGATATTTCTCAAGTAATGCTTTCTTCATTCATAAGACAACAGCAGAGCTTAGTTACATTTGCGGTATTGCAATGGACACATCCTGCATTCACTTACTGCTGCCCCCAGCAGTCTTAAGTTATATTTTACGCTGTTCGCTCTGTTCTCCTCTCTCACGTTTTGAATGAAATTTTGACAGATGGCAAATAAACTCTCAAATCTAATTGTGTGCATACCGAACACCGCGATAGCGATATCCACATCGCGTCTTCTCGTTGTACCGCTTAAACTGATTGAGTCACTAACGTCGCGGAGATATACTTTTGAAGATGTGACAAAAGTGCATCAAGTGCATCCCATCCCGAAAAAAAGCAGTTTTATGCACTGAACTTCGCGTCCACATTCATTACAAACACGTTCCCGACTACGTGAACTGTCAAACGCTGAGCCACTGAACGTAGCAGGAGGGACAGTCGCTACTATCAAAACAAGGAATTGGACGAGTCGACATCTAAATCGTCACCGAGCTAATATTAGAACAAAACGTCAGCAAGGTGAAAACCTCAGCAGCCGCTTACGGACACGGTTGCTTATTAATCTAAGACCTAGCGGAGAATAAGCGCCGCGTCACGAGGTCCAGTGTTCGTTCAGCGTTCATGGAACAGAATTTGAAACCTGGTTGCTCCCAGGATATCAGAATCTTCATGACAGCATAAACAAGTCTTGATACAGGATCCTTTTGGCCCTGCAACCCCTGAAGCAACACCATTCCGCCGTAATTTACATTGGAGGTCAGTTAATACTAAAAGACCCCAAGGTTTCCAGCAAGATGGTACTACTCTGGTCTCTCCAGCTCGGGGGTGTAGCTGCGTCAGCCGATGCCCCGGACATAGTACCTGAGGTCATAAGAGCTCGGAAGCCTCTAAAATACAGGCCGTTTGAGCAAGGATCCTTCGAGGTCCCACAGATCAGCTCTCCTGCAATCAAAGGTTTTCTGTTCCCGCAGCCTTGACTTGAAGGATTATTGTCGAAGCGAAGACCGCATGCACCAAGAAATGGAGGCCACATGATTCGGTGGCAACCATCCAGGTCGGAGGTCACAGGAGCAACTGCGATGCGTCAATCCTTCCGAACGTTCAAAGTAATGTGAAAGGAAATTGCTATGAGGGACACGTCATTAACATTACCCAATAACTTCCCACGGTTCTCATGAATGGTCATCATTCCTTCCCGGGCAACCTAAGCTTGCTCGATACCTCCCGACATATCATTCGTGTGCCATCCCAGTGCGACACACTTCCGGCTTCGTTTTACTATTCCATTACCCGCTAGGTGAGTAGCTGTTACGGAACTTCGACATCACTGCCCAATTATTATGCGCATCTAGATAAACATATTTCGCTTTTTGAGCTTTATTACCAGTAAGAAGTTAGAAGGTAGTGGCACAACAAAGCGATGCAAACATATGCGAACAGTGGTCATTGGTTCGCAAGAACGATATTGCGAGTGTGCATCGCACCGTGGCTCTAATAATAACGAAAAGAGAACAATGCAAATAAAATGACCCACACGCCAATGTCAATAACCAGCGATAACACTCAGGCACTTAATAAACAATATCCGCATCCCATAAAACACATCCATGAGAGGAAAACAGCAAAACTCACCCTCCACTGAAGCCAAGCCTCCGCTCATTTACAGCATAGACTATACCCATCAACTGACTCAGTCAATTTTTGTGTTTCGTAAACCAGCAAAATCTCAGAAATGAAGCTTCGTAAGGAATGGAAGTAGTAGTAACCAGCCAGCTGGATAAACCATTGTAACGGAGCAATATAACACCTTGTCGGCTCCGCTGCCAGATAACAGAGACAATCCTATTTTGCCTTTTTTGTGCGTTCGTGACAAATGTCAAAAACCGTGCTTAGACGCCATTTTCTGTTAGCTGTCGAAACAATCATGCGCCGCACAGACAGAATGTGAACAAATTCCTTGAGTCTGCGATATACATCCGAACGAATAAATCTGAACAATGCAACTTCCCCGACTTCTAAGACGCATTTCTTCCGTCCCAGATTCCAGCACTGTGGTGTTCACAACAGACAATATCTTCCACAGTTCTCACACTGGCCAATTCCCCTTCCTTACAAGCCACAAATTCAAAAAGCGGAACATGTACAGATCGACCAAATGGATCTCCTCCCCTCAGCCCACTTCAGCGGTAAAGACCTGACTGAAGAAACAAACTTAAGAAGCATGAAAAATTAGGCACGAAAAGCAACAGGTATTTCCTTCCTGTCCGGCCTTTCAGTGCAAACTTACACAAGAAAATAAATTAGAACAGACAGAAATAAATAAACAAAATAAAACAACGTTTTCCACAAATGAAGCTTAAAAACTCACATTCCTAATTAAACAAGGCCCCGAGCAGCCAAATAAAAACAAATTAACCACATTAAAAGTAGTAAAGAGTTAGAAAAAGGAACAAGTAAACGCCAAATATCACAAAAGCCAAAAGAGGGCCCAAGTAAAGGCCAAAATCAAAAGCGCCCGTGAAATGAGTGTTCTTTCTCAGAGCATAGCATAGGTTAAATCTGATCAATTGACAAGGCGTCGGCGATAGTAGCAAATAAGATTTCTTCAGAAGCAACAGCAGCAGGGCGCCGAGGCAGAGAATCGCAATGAGCTACACGCAGCACGCGGGAAGGCACTTCAGCGCATAAAGCGCTCTGAAAGCTCTATTGTGCAGAACGTTCACTCGCTTGTTCAAAATGCTTACGAAAATTAAATTCTGCAGCATCACATTCCGCTATTCCAACCGAATATAAAAGCAAACCAAGCATATATGCTCCCCCATAATTCAGTCTTCGTTAGTTTCAGAAGCGATCAGCAAGTCGCTGTGCAACACTCAAAAGCGACGAACACCTCCCCATGCTCCACCAGCTGTCGTGCTGCTCGGAGCGGTGCCCATTGACGGGAATTGGTCTTCGGACTGCATATCCAATTGCCATGGAGCACCTTCGATCTTCACTTGAGGCGCTTTCGGCACTGGCGCCGGTTCAGGAAGACGCTGCGATAAGTACTGACCACGTTCATTGCGCTCCTAAATTTAAAGAAAATGGGCCGGGCAAGCATTTCAGTCAAGCCTTTTAGCGTACAAACTATAATTTCGTCTTACTAGCTCCCATGCGCCATTTCATTTTAGGTCGAAAAAGCGGATATGAGGGAACCCCAATCCACACAACTATTAATAACAAAAGCATGAATGGTATACCATAGTAGACTGCCAATTCCAAAATTAACAGTGCAAACGACTGGCCAAGTTATCACTTCAGTTTATCATTCGTCATATTATCGCAACTAAAGCACACTGACTAAGTCATCAAATGATTTAAGTCATCGTCACAAAACGAGTAATAGGAAATTTTCGACTGTTCACGAACAAGGGAACAGACTGGAGCCGTACTGAATACAAATTGCTAGCATTAAAAAATTAACAACACAATGTACGTCAACCACCTTACCGAGAGATCACATATAAGAGCAGCAAACGAGACTCAACCAAAGATTGGCACCGTGATTTGAGGAAACATTTTAGTTCGAAACCATGCCCTTAAATTGCTGTTCTCCTCTAACACTGTCACAACCACGCTTTTCGCTACCACATAGGGCATTTCGCTACTTTCCACTTCGGCAAAGCAGGACATTAATCAGTGCATTCGTTCTGCACATCTAAATACGGCCGACTGTGAGCTCAATGAGCACGGTCCGTCGCCCGGCTTGGAACATTTGCATTCAAAAACATTACAACAAAAACTATCAGCATTTTTAGTCCACGCAATAACTACATGGCACCTTGAAAACGCACTCTTTCATTTCTGATCATAAAAGCTAAGGAATATTCTCTGTGCTACTGCGCTCAACTATGCCCATGTGGACTCATCCTCATTGTTTTCCTAAAGCGCTTAGCTTAAAGTGTTCTACTGCGATTATGGCAAAAGCTTTTTAAAAAGCAAACTGAATACCGAACACACTTACCTGTAGATAGTCCTCCTCCTGTCCTCTCAAGTAGTCGATACAGTCATAAACTGCATCCTCGTTTTTCCCTGCCACAACCACCAAATTCGGATCGGGATCATTGGCACGCGGGAAACGAATCTCCACTTGAAACTCCTCCATCACCTAAGAGAGTGAACTGAAGAAAACATTTCGACTGAGCTAACCAAGACGCAAAATAAAAAAGACCGGAGAAGTATTCCATGCACAATAGAATGAAACTTAAAAACGCGTATTTACTCACATGAAATGTCTCTGTTGCGATACAGTATTCCCCTGAATAGAATATCCCTCTATTTGCTAAGCTCTTTCTTTAAATGCAAAACCTCTGTTTGCGACTACACGTCGCTTCTCGTGGATTGGGGAACCCCTCTCGAGCATAGAACCCTACTTGGGAAGTTCGATAAAAAGGCCTTACTTTCGCCAAAAATAGACCCTTCACGGACAGATCTCTCGGAACCTCGGAGAAATACCATAAAAGATTGGTGCCTTCCGCTTGAAATATGATGCGTTGAAACGTAAATTTCACATCTGCTTTACACTGCTCGTAATACACCAACTGCTCGTAATACACCACGCCATCTTCATATAAACGACTGATCAGGGCGTTAGCAGGACACATCCTATCCGGTGAAGGTTTCACATACAACACTGAATAAAAAATACAGCCCTAAGTGTGAAATACCTTTCTGACATTGCGACCCCTCTGTCCGATAAGACGTGGGTGGAAGCTGGCATCAAGGTTGATTTCTTGCGTGAACAACGATTGCACTTCGCCCACCATAGCTTCCATCTCCTCTTTGCAAGCCTCACAGTTCTTCTCGTAGCCTTCAATAAACTCCTAAGCATACAGACGAAGTGACATCACTTTAAAGGTAGTCATCTCTTTGACTCCAAAGCACAAGTGATGCGCTGACAACTTTTCGCGAAGAAAACAAAGGTTTACTCACGAAAGAGTGGGGGAAGGGGCAGATTGATGAATTCGCAACCGTGCATCACCGAAACAGTTTAAATGAATCAGTATATCTATTTCATTCCTACCAGATTAGTCCTCGAATGACATAATAATGAAGATACTCCATCCTCCTGCCTTTATTGCCAATTCATCTTTTGTTGAAGTCAATTTCGTTTTCATATAAAAAATCCATGTTCCGCTTCAGTACACATCGCTTGAACACAAAACATTCCTTCCGCCGCGAGTCTGTTATGCTCTACTTAGCCTGCTGTTTTTTCGAGCACCGAAAGCGCGAGCCTTTTATGTAGTACTTCGCCTGCCGTCCTCCCGAGCGTTGAAGGCGCCAGACTGTTATTTGCGACGTCTGTTTCGCGGTACTCGTAATTCGCAATTTTGGATTATTCAATCCTTGTGAGTCGCATACAAAACTAGTACTATTTTTAGAAGCGCATGAATGCAACGCGCACCATCCTCAAAGCAATCACACGGCTTCTATGCGAAAGAAAGGCCGGGGGTGAACAAGGTAGAAGAGATTTTTCGAGTCTGCTAACCAAAACAACAAACTAAGCAGAGAGATGCAAAAACAACAGTGTTTTTAACGGAAAAACAGTACTTACAAAACGCCAGTTGACCAGGCAAGAAGAGAAACATAAAATATTTTAAAAGGCTACGGAAGCTACAGTGAATGTACGGATCAATACGTGGATAAGTTGGATGCAATAAAGCGCTTTCAAGAACTACCTACCCTCGTGTAGATCTTTGCAGTAAAGGGAACCATGCAAGTTGATACCTGTAAGAACAATGGTATTCGGCGGATCTTCGCCTCGTGGGAACGCGATCTCTACGTTGTGCTTGGCTCGTAATTCATTCACCACCCTACCTCGGGCGCCGATAAGACGTGTGTGGTATTCCTGGGGGATATCGACACTGAGTTTGAACGAACGCAGTTTCTGAAAAAATAATCATCACAAGATGCATTTGATCACCATATGGTAAAGTCCCACTTTTATACCTAGGCATCTGAGCAACTGATTCACTTAAGAACTTATGTGGGTGCCATCGATATCGCTATCTTCTGGCATTGCTCAGAATTCCGGCCCACATCTCAAGTATGGAATACAGCTGAACGAAGATAAGAAACACAGACTCCAATTGCATATCTTTAGAAATGAAATGAAGCAAGCTCAAAAGGAAAGCAGAGTAGCACCCAAATATACATCCGACTCAATCGTCGCAGCTTCATGTGTTTACTATAAACCAAAAAGAGTTCTTTAAAGAAGAAATGTAAATGCAATGTGATTGCATCATTCATTGGCTCTAAGAAAGTCATCAAAACTGAGCAGCTTATCATTTTCTCAAGTCCTTTCTCTCATTCAGCATCTCATCACACAGCGACATCATAAAATGCAACAGAGACTGCGCAATCACTAGTAAGAATGCGAAGCCGAAACAAAATAACTCGAATGAGGTGCAACATAATCTACATTACCGGAATGCCAACTTACTCTATCTTCGGCTGATTCTTCGAGCTTGGCGACTATCTTAAGGATATCTGCGACCACCTCCTCAACGTTTTCGGCTTGTCCGGTGACAGTGATTTCGTCTAGATGCTTATCTTGATGGGGGATCGAGATGTTCACGTCGTGTGCTTGCATCAGAGAACGAACTGTCTCGCCACTGCGTCCGATAAGATACCGATGATGTTCGTAAGCTACACGTACCTGAAATAATGTCCACATATCGCTCGTTTGAAGATGCATCGTGTGCACTGCATGGATGGTGCTAATAAATTCTACAGACAAGCACAGCCCTTGCCTTCTTAGTGATGGGCACAAGAGCGAGCAACGCCTGTCTCGCTTCTTCACATTTCGTGTCACGTCCACTTAGCACTATCATGTCCAAAGGCGACGGTTCTCCAGTATGCTCGATATCGCCAACACCTTCATGTTCAAACCGTTCAGCTTCCTCTGCAATACAGATGCCATCAAGAACACACCTCGGTTACAAGCTTCATTCAAGGAATATGCGTAAAAGACCATTAGCTAGCAATCAGTCGTAAGGTTTAAAATGGACGCAAAAAATGGCACAAGGTGTTTGGTTAGCAAGGTGATGACTCAATATCGAAGCAAAATGATGAAACCCTCGGTTCGTTAGCCGTCAAAATCCACCAACACAAACCTCTGAGTCTTCGGTCCGGAAACTTGACCTGCACATTGTACTTGGTGCAAATGTCCTGCACTTTCTGACCTCTATTTGATAGTAGTGCCCGGTGATGAATCGACGGTATTTCCACTTGGATAGTCACCTGTGCCGCCTGCAACAAACTTCTTGGTGGAATATTTCACAATTAGCGAGTTGTGCCAATAGGATGTAGAGACAGCGGAGACGGCAAGGCTTCCAAATAAGTGGCTTCTTCGCTGCCGAAGGCACAAACGGTGCGCGTTTGCTAGAGACATGGCTCATGTATCTTCTTACAATATCATTTACTGTGAGAGCGACGGCTTTCAAAGCCAGTCGCAAAGGAAAACTTACAAGATCCTCGACGATCTCTTCGATCCTTGCTTTGGCACTTTCAACGCACTGCTTGATGCCCTTTATTGTTACTTTGCTCTCGTAGGAACCCGCACGCGGAAATGAGATGATGACTCCACCGTTCTGCTCCTGTATTTCCCGCAGCACTGCAGCCCCTCTCATCACAAAGTGACGGTGATATTTCGGATCCACATCAATTTTCACTTCTACAGTCTCGTTCTGCAAAAGGCAAATAAAGGCCTCGTCCGTGCCATTAAACCTACCTTCGCAAGCATAGATTCGATCATGAATACATGACTTCTGCAACCGATAACAAGGCGCCTACCATTTCATAATGAAGGACGGATGTAGAAGCATAGATGAGCATATGTTTAAACGCAGTTTGTACATTCTTCTATTCTTGCATGGCGTATTATTGTATGCACAATTCTGAGGAATGCATCATATGTATACGAGACTAGCACAGAGACAGAAGGCTTACAGTAGTTGTCATGAATATGTGCTCAAAAAGAATGGACCTAAAATCAAGGTAATCGACGATAGTGATAGCATGAAAAACCCAGCTGCTGCGTCAACAACTCCATGATTGAGCAAGTGTTAAGGACCGTTATTAGTACTGATAGCTGTGGGCAGAAGGAGAGATATTCTTTGCTGCATCCAATGCGTCTCGTATAATTGTAAGACCACGATCAACGCCTAACAGCAAAAATTTCACCTTCAGCCGCATATAGTCAGTACAGGACTAAACCGTGCACAGCTCTGATAGCCAGCAGAAGAGAAGTGTCAGTGAAGTTAAAAGTTAGCTGACCAGCTCGCTGATCATTGATTCCAATTGCTTCTTCACTACCGCCACTTCCTCCTTCTTGCCGAGCAGATGAATTGTCTCCTTATCAGTGTCGGTCTCGCGAGGGAACAAAATCCGAACATCAGGATATTTTTCGCGGATCTGAAAACGCGGTAAACAGCATTCATAAAAATCAGTGGGTACCAAAAACTACAATGCTTTCTGACGGTGTTGCCGTCAACAGTAGATGAACTATGCCGAAAACGGTAAGGGTATCAACTTGGCGCATCAAATGACAGCAAAAGACGTTGGGGAAAACCAAGCGATGTTGCACATCAAAGCCTTTCCCTCTCTTCCCATGCAGCAATTAGCAAACAGCAGATGGCCTGTATCATGAGTCCGGCAACTCTCTATTGGAGAGCGATCTCTTCAATGACCCGCATGGATTCAAAGAAAGTTTTAAAAAAGTAGAGGAATCACCGAAATAATTCCTACCCACGCCAAAAACCAAGCTCAAGACTGCAAGAAAAGATGGGTAGGTTAGTAGTGTTCCTACTAACGACAACAGAGTAATCAACGTAAGCACGATACGCGCAGCGAACGTGCGTCTGACTGTAGAGGATCAGCGGAACGAATTTTCGCAGCCACTGTCTGTAATATCTGCACTGATCGACCTCACCTAAAACAGTTGCGCTACTTTTCTGAGAATTAAAGCTTGACGACTCCTGGCTCATTTCGCTGTTTATCTCATAAATTTCGAAATCCACGTCGCCGGCAGAAACCTCCAATACCAGTTGAAAATGCGCACAGAATCTCTTCGCATTTAATAATCAGTCTGAAGAGCAGACAATTTTTCTATAAAAGGAATTTCAATAGAGATTTCCGATGCAGTATTTTTGACTGAAACAGCGATATTTTGCAGAAGCGTTTTCTTTGTTTTCCAGGCGGCAGCTGGTTTTTAGGTGCAGCTCGCTTTAAAACGCTCGTAAGTGTTTTTCCTCATAATCCTTGGTTTGCTATTTATGACGTTTTGGTTACGATAGGTAGCAAAAATAAATTCGAATAAATTCGCAAAATTTAAAGCTCACACGTATGGCCGCTACAGGACATCAGCGCAAAAACCCACCTAAAGTGGAAGGACGCTCATATGTGTGGTCGGCACTCTAAAGGAAACTGAGTTTTGAGAGTTATCGAAAGTGTAACTGATGCAGACTTTCGCATCGGGACATGTGCATGATTAATGCGGTAATAACAGAAACACCTTACGCAAGTTTGGTGCACCACTGTTAAATCAGAATCACATTAATGTTTTTGAGTGGACATGGTCGAATGGGAGATTACGATCGAGTGAAAAAAGGCAATGGGTTCTGCTCGATATCGAACCAACTTTAAACGAAACCGATATGAGAGGATGTTGAATGCAGTGTAGCTTGACGAAAACAATGCTAAAACAAGCCATACACTATCGAAATGGTCTTAGCATAGTGTTTCATCCAACTTTCATGCATTCATCACTAAAAACGTGCCCCAGTGAAGTTTCGCGGCGTTTTCCTACTAAAAGACGCTTGCTGCTTCTGCCTCCCTGCCCATCCTCACAGCTCCACTCATTTAAAATAAAGGCTTGCAAATCACAATGCCCTTTCATATGAGCAGCTGCGAAAAACAATTCGATTCAAACGGCAGGTCGATAAAATAGTTTCAATTCTTCAAGACCTTTTTAATGTTGCCGCCTCCTCTTCCAATGAGGAATCGATGAAACTCCGATTTCGCTTTCACCGAATCTTCAAAGCTCGACAACTCGCGATCTTTCGCCAAAGCAAGCAACATCTTCTCAGCTTTGGCTACGTCTTCCTTCGGACCACGAATCCACACCTACAATTTTTTTTACATTAGTCTACCGCCCTTGGTAAGCACAAGTATGCAAAAAACTGGAAGCTGAAATGCATGGAAATTTAGCAATTCAAAAAAACGCTACATTCAGGAAAAGGAAATTATTTTCAAGGATCCAGAAAGGATTAACATCATCGCAATAACGCTAGAGAAGCCTACCTGAAAAGAGAAACGTAGTCGCGGCGGCAGTTACATTAAATGGTTGGGGAAATTTCTAGCTCGCATTTTAAGCATTCGCGCTCAGTCTTAACAACCACATCACCCTTTTACAAGAGAAGCCAAATAAAATTTTTGCAATCATGCAGAAACACCTGTGCAGAATTGACAAATGAAACAGGATAAAGTGTCGCTTGCGAACGTTGACAACAACGCAGCCAAACTCCCAACAAAAAAAAGAAAAAGAAATAATGAAAGTAGGGAACAGATATGAAGAGAAAGCTAAGTCTGAGTGCCAAACAATTCAGTTCAAGCGTCTGCAGGCATTTTGCGGTCTGCAGGAACCAGAATGCTTGCCCACTCAGCTAAAGAAGCGTGGCCACGTCAAACAGAAAATAAGTCCTAGAACAACGTATCTAAAACAATGAATTGACAAGCCTGAAGCCGCCATTTCTATTATGCTATCGAAGCAGCGAGATAATGGATTGGAGGTTCGGATCAGCGATGAAGGGGTGGGAGAAGGAGGGGAGAGATCTTTTTTTCGTTAATTGATAGTAGTGGACGCATATTGCGCCAAATATGAAACTGACTGAAACAGAATAAGCAAAAGCCAAAACCTTGTCAGAAGAGCTCTTCTCCGGAGGGAATTTTATATGGACGCCGCCACACTGGTCCTGAATATCATGGATTAGACGTCGTCCACCACCAAGCAGTCGCGAATGCACCTTCTGAGGGATACTCACCTCCGACATCACAATGCTTGCCTGAATCACATTATTTTCACCTCGAAATAGTGCGTGTTCGGCAACAAATCGAGCATTAACGCGTTCAAACCGGATTCTCACGCACGCGTGTTGCCTTCAGCTCATTAACGAAACCTCTTCTCTATGGGCCGAGCTCATCATAATTTTACTTCATTATAGAGCAATGCAAGCATTAATAAGCAATTAAATACACTTCCCCCTATAAAATCCCATTACAACTCCAAGTGAACTCGCAAGCAACAAACACTTCTTTGTTGGAATATATCGAGTTCAAATATATCAACAACAAAACTTGTTTTGACTTTCTCAACAGTGAAGTTGGTTTTTGATGCTGATGGATATCAACGCATAACGATGAACACATATCAAAGTTTATCAACCATAAAAGCATCACTACTTGAGGCAACATCATCTTGCCTCTTGTCTGCGAGGAATCTTTCCTTCAAACTTAAGATTCTATAATCACTATGTTGCTATAAATCAGAAGTACTCACCAGCTAAATCACAGAGTACGTAAAACAGCCTCTATGCTCATAGACATCGATGTATCAGAGCAGATCGAATCTCTTAGGGATGCAAAAACTTTGCATGATGAATACTCCGCTTATTTATTTCATTTGCGACTTCACACAAGTTGCCCAATGCTAACAAAATATCAATGAAAGTGTGCCTCAGAATCCTTCACTTCTACCACCCCCACCTCTTCCACAAAACATCTCAAAGTTTGACTATGAAAAGCTAGCTAGCAGCTAAACCAAAATGCACCAACCAGTTCATTCTGAATCTGTGTAAGCTGTTCGACCGCCTTTTCCACATTTGCCTTCTTGCCAGTAACGGTGATCTTATCCTCGCCACTCTCGCCTCCTGGCAGATCGATCCTGGTCTGTGTGTCCTCACGGATCTTGCGCACGTTGGCGCCACCCTTACCGATTATATGCTTGTGAAATTCTTTGAAGATGGGTACTGTCATTTGGAAGTTGTTCTCCAGCTGGAAATGCCATACGGTGAAAGAACAAACACCAGATAATTGCGTGCAATCTCTTTCCCAAAAACGCGCTATTGCAAACTCAAGCACCCAAGAACAAACGCTGAAGACGTTTGATCCTGTACGTTTAAAATCTCAACCTCGGGGCGTTGCGAAGAAGTGCACACAACGCTAATCAACAGCACTTAACAAGAAATGCTGATCACATTCTTTTGGCGGCATAGATCAACCTCTTAAAAAACTAAATGGCCGAAATTTTTTCATCCTTCACGCTAATCACAAATGGAGCAATATAAGACAGATCTCAAGGCATTGGTAGACGACCGACGTCACAGGCAATGAAGACACACCAACTCAATCGCTTATGCAATGCTTACAATTTCTCCAAGCCCCTTACTCCTCTCTACAACTCTCTCATGAGTTTTCTATAGTGTCCTTCACTACATCCACCTGAACAGCTCATAGCACTCTTTCCCCAAATCCTAAAAACACACCAGTTCTTTGTTGAGAGCGGTGAGCTGCTTGAAAACCTTGTCGACTTCGTTCTTATCTCCTCGCAGATTGACGACGTCGGACTTCTTGCTTGCATCTGGAAACGAGAACACCACAGAGGGATATTGTTCTCTGAGCTTGCTGATAGCCTCACCCTTCGCGCCAATGATTTGTTTGTGGAATCGTTGCTCGATCAGAATATCGCGTGACTTTTCATTCTCCTAAACTCAATTGCATCATAATTGTAGCAGCTCGAAGTATTCATGAAAAGCAATAATATAACAAGTAATTTCTGCTAAATGTTAGTCCCTGTATTGCTCAATTATACGAACGCTAGATGACCAAGGCTTCAAATCTAAAACAGCGCTCCTTCAATACATAGTTTTCTCGATGCTACTTAAATTTACACAAATGAAGTTACCACCAGCATAAGTGAGCAAGGATGAATTCTGTGGGAAAGTTACGCCCGTTCCATCGCGCTGAAACAAGATCAGCTTCACAATGAATGATAGCGAATACGCAAAAAGCTTTTCATGGTATTTTTAGATTTGAATGAATGCGGTAAGTGACATATACACAAAAATTATCCCGGCAGACCGCGAACAGGGAGTGGTGGAAAGGTGATGGTGGGAGAAAAGATGGGGAGGGGGAAGGTAGAAGGACCGTGCACTGCGGAATGAATTTCCATGATCATATAAAACAGGGAATAACGAAGGTTCGCACGATTTTTTGATGGACTTAAGCACTGCGAAAAATTGTTGCCACCGCAGCATAAGCTTCATGATGAAGCATCGATTCACAACATTATAGCGGACTTGTTACACGATGCTGTGCGCCTTTAAAAACAAATAAACGCAGTTAAGGTGTCCACGATTAGGGTTCATTAGAGTGAAACAGTTGCGTGAATATCTCACATACTTTTCCCTCTTCCTTTTCAGGTTTGAAAAACCTGAGTGGTGAAGTTTTCCGCCCATCAACGCAATCAGATACACTTTAAAGACATAGAATAGGGAGCAGCATACGCATTCAAATTCATGTATACGTGCACGTATTTGCATCTGTGTGCATGCAAGTCGACACACATAGCCATGTGTTAATGAGACCTTAATGAGTTTAAAAGAAGCAAGAAGAAGTACGATAAACGAAAACAGTTTGACGGATGGCAGAAACGCTTTGAAACGCTGTGTGAAATTAACAATGAAGGACTGCAATTAAACAAAAACTCTCGTTCAGTTCGCTTTCTTTAACAATCTCAAAGTGAAAACGTTCGTAAAAGGCATCGATGAGGACGCTATTTGAAATGCCGATAACGATATCATATTTCCAGAGGAGGATCCCATTATTAGCGAACAAAATTCTGCTACTAAGAATACACTAAGTGCTGCCATAAACAATCCCTCTCAATTGGAATGCAAGTGAGGAAACAATCGCATATCTTGTACTAAATAACGCATTCACATCACAAATAATGCCTCATTGCTACTATCACAGCAATCTGCTAGTTACTTATTTATTCGTTTAAAAGTACCTCAAAGTTATGCATTTGTAGTTCTCATTAAACATTATACAATTTGCCACCAAAACAACTTTCAAAACTTACAATCCGTTTAACGATTTCGGCAATCTCCTCGATCGCTTTCTTTACACCCTCTTTTTTGCCTTCCACCTTGATCTCGTCGGAGTTCGTCTGCTCGTTGGGAATCGTTATTTGAACTCCAGTCTCCTCCTTGATTTTCGATACTAAATAGATGAGCACTTGTCAAGTAGTGTTGGTCTGCGAGTTAACTTGGCTTAACTGGCACCAACTCAGTTCCTTTGTGTTTGCTACTCCGATACTATCTACTTGCTCGTCTCCGATTAGATGTCTGTCGGTCTGCTGTTAATGTCGAGAATGGTGAACAATCGTAATGCGTAGCACGAAGAAGGTTTCAAACGATATGAAGGTGACATCTGGTCCATATTCAACAAAAAATATATACAAAACATCTCTGTCTGCTTCACCCGACGAACCAACAAGGAAATTTTCGATCACTTAGTTGAAAATGTGAGAATATGACTAATAGATAAACAAGACAGAAAGAGAGGATACCTAAATAAACAATGAGCATTGGTGTGGTGAGGAGAGAGGGTTTTCGGCTGGGGTGGATTACGACTATGGGGGGAGATAATGGGACTTGCCGGAGCGCAGATACCAACCAAAAAGTTGGTGAACTATTTTCCGATGAGCTACTATCATACTACTGAGGAATCAATTTCGAGTTATTCCTCAAAAGTGGTGCCCACTTCTTATCACATTCTATCGACAGGTAAGATTGCTGCCTCCCATGCACAAAGAAAGAATTTCAAAGAAAAAAAGGCAGAAAAGAGCAATAAATCGAAGTGAAAAAATCGAAGTAAAACGTAGAAAAACCCGCATAATGCACTTTATGAGTAAAGCTTAGGCCTGAAATCCATGAAAGAGAAATTCCCGAGAGAATAATAACAGTCAAATAATGTAGCACATAGGAGTTTAGGTTCTATAATAAGACAGTTTCGTGCACAACGATGCTCAGTCTCAACACAGTGTGACGAATACTTTGTACAGGCCGGGCAACTATCGCATCATCCACAAATCTACGCATCCAACCAAAGTGAAAATCCAACTCCTCCATAACATCCAATTTTCGTAAATTGTAATCACAGACAAAGGCGCCAAAGTGAGCAACGGCATACTCTGAACTGCAAACAAGGAAGCCATTTTCGTTTAAGACAACGGCGACAAAAAAGCTGGCTTACTGAGAGCGCCTCCACGACCAATGACATGTCTGTGCAGTGACGGATGCACTTTGATAGTGTCCGATGACATCTCTCTGGTCAAGCGATCAATTTCATTCGTCAGCGAGGTTTGGGCAGCTTTCACATCCTCAGGAGGTCCCTCCAAGTAGATCGTGCCACCGTCCTCGAAGTCGATTTGCACCTTGTCTTTGTTTGGCACCAGAGTCTGTAACTCTTTCATGTTATGTTTTGCACGACGCCGGCTAGAGCGCGGAGATGCAGCTAAGGCAACCCGGAGAATGTGCTGTTGCCAGAAACCCACAATATACTAATAGTAATTCGCAACAACACAATCTGCGTTGCAATCTATGAAATAACCTCGCCCATGTTTGGCAAGCTAGGAATAAGAAACATCCAGATTCCTCTCCATCCTTGAGAACAGAGCATCTGAATACACCATCCTCGTAAGCACTAGAAGAATGAAAAAACAACTTCTAGTTGAAAAAGCACAAACCTGAAGGGTCGATCCTTTAGGGCCGATAAGAAATTTGTGCATCCAATGTTCGCACGATATCTCCGAAGTGATCACGCTACTTGCCTTCGCATATACGAGAGCAAGTGCCCCGCCCAGCTTCGCTGGATCACCTCGTAGTGTTATCGTATCGGAATCCTCCTCCTCTGTTGGCACTTCCACGCTAACGCCCGTCTCTTTCAGAATCTCAGTCAAGCCACGACGCTGTGGTCCGATCACATAGCGATGTTGCGCTCGCGCCACCTGCAAACTTCAGAAAAATCTGCTTAATCAGTCGTTTGCCTATATTACAGACGTTGCACATAAAGCGACAACTTTTTTTATACTGAGTGCACCTCGTTGCCGAACTCAATTCATGCAAAATTTACTCTGCCCATCGGAAACACAGACAGAGTCCTTATAAGGTAAAATATTCTAGTAAATGTTTCAATTTTCAATCCTTACGAGCGTAGGAATACAGGCTGTTGTGAGCATGCCTCACTTTACACACTCACCTGGCAAGTAACCGATTTGGCGTTGGCCTTCTTTTCCTCGTAGATCTTGTTGAGCTCATCCGCAGCACGATGCACTCCCTCTTTCTCTCCGGTGATCACAATAATCTCGTTGTTGGCGGAGGGTGGTGGGATGTTGATCTTGGCACCTGTCTCCGCCATCAGCGCATCCATTGTCTCGTTGTTGGGACCGCGGATCCATGGGTAATAGATTCGTGGAATCATCAAATGCTCTTGCGCTAATTTCGACTGAAATCGTCAATTATCAAATATTTCACAGGTGACCTGCATTTAATTAGGTGATAAGTGAGGTTACAAGCAGGCTATATGAGATAACACTGTCAATATGAGCTGTGTAAGTGGGACTCTTTACGAGAAGGCAGAGGAATCATGCAGTTGTAGTAGACTATGGCGACATTCCTCCTCCACCCTCCTCGTCCCACATCAAAGCGACAAATAGAACAAATAACGTCGAATGAAATTCGCGAATCTCATTCGAACTTATAATGAAAAGCTTCGTGCACCACTGCCAGAGCAAAACTGCATTAGTTATTCCTTCAAAAACTTTGCACTCCCTTCACTACACATAAGTTCGACTCCTCTTACGCTCCTCACCCAAATAAGTCCAACAATTCTTTTTTTAAAGGTAACCTGTTCACGATGGGACAAACGGGTTTCGAAAAACAAACTGGCATCTCTGATTCTCAACAATCTTTGCCAACAAGGTCACAGTTCCCTAAAAATTTGCTAGGCCCATCAAATACCGGGAATGTGGAAAGCAGCCAACACTGGCCTGTTTATCGCTGGCAAGCTCTATTTCGTGCACCGCCTTTTCGATTCCCTCGCGAGGGCCTATGATCCTGATAATATCACTCGGTGAGTCTCGACCCGGCACCACGATGCGGCAGTCTGTCTCTTGTTCCAGCTGTCGTAGCTTCGAACCTTCCTTTCCTATAAAAAAATTAGACTCAACTAATTTCAAAAAGGTTGCTGGAAAAGTGTTTCTCCACAGGAGCAACAAAATTAAACAAGAGTGCCATAAGCAAAAAACAACAATATACGCCAAACGTAAACTCATGGTTTCGCGTCTAAAGACTCCACAGACGATTCTCCGCTAAGAGGGAGTAGCACCGCAGTAAGGAAGTCAGTCTATTCAGAGGCAGAAATATAAACAATGAACAACTACATATAGATAACATAGTGTTGTGTCTGTATCGCAATCACTACAGAACTGTTTGTGGTGTATTTTAATGAAAAGCAATGCGTTTGCGTGAAACGGACATTACTGTTCTTGCATATGGTACTCTTTTTCAAAGGTTTTGATTTTAAGCTCGTGTAGAAGCGAAGGATACAGTTTTTATGATAGATGCTCAGTGCAGTCTAAATCAGATGTTCACGAATTTAGAATTATTTTATTTCTGACAGTTATTATAAAACTTTGGAGTTAGATAAAAATTGCCCACTTGCCCTCGCTTCTAAACATAACAATGCAAACGGTTTCATCGCAACAGTTAAACGTTCATCACCGACAAATTTTCCACTGTAAAATGGATCCGATTCTGTGAACTGGCTTCAAAAGAACTGAAGTCTGTTTAAGTTAAAAAATGAATATTTTGCACAACTACAGGATGCTGCAGATCCGCTCACTTTGTTACTCCTCACTTGCGAAGCGCATCTGAAGCCGTGAACAACTGAGAGCTTTTTAATGCAAGTTAAGCGGATCGAGTCAAACTACCACTGTGCACGACTTCAAATGAAATAGAGATCAGCGAGATTGCCCTTTCACCTCAGTGAGAAAGATATCGACTTTCTCACACCATCAAAGAAGTGTCGAAATTGTCTTCACGCTAGACATGTAAATATTAGAAATAAGAAATAATGTTTTCACCCAGTGTTGTTAAACCGCACGTCAAGCTGTAATTCAAATTGCATTATTTGATATCAGTCATTGCTTAGAAAATGAGTGCAACGATCTGAACAGAATTTACTAGACATCGAAGAGCTAAGAACAATTTGGTTGGCTCAGTTTCACCCTGGCATCACTGCCAGCTAAAAGAAACGTACCGATGAGAATTCGGTGGTGCTCCTTAGGGATAGCGATCTCCCTAGTCGCCTGAGTCTGCAGCTCTCTGACCAGTCTCGAACGCGCATCTTCCACCTTGCCCCGCTTGCCCGTTATCAGTACTGTCAGTGAATGATCCTTCGCTTCACAAAGCTCGATTGTCGTATCTAAAAGAGCGATCAAAAGCCATATACTTTAACGTTTCGAAAATTCAGTTAACAGCCACACTGAGGCAGCTACTTTCAGAGTTTTCTAGTAAGCAATTCTAATATTAACAGAAGTTTTGAACAGAGGCTCGTTCCCTTCATCCCCCCTCCCACCTACTAGCAAACAATCACTACATCAGTCATATATACACGAAAATCACCTGTTCATTCAACTTATTCCCACAACTGCAGCTAATAATTGCACAGGTTTGAAAGTGCCTATAGTAAGGCACATATCGGAAGTTGAGTAAAGATCTTCTTACCTGTTGCCTTAGCTATTTCGTTGCATCTTTGCTGCTCTTCGTTTGTATTGCCAAAGCTCTTACCATTGGTTCTTGAGGCACGTTCATCGCCACGAAGTTGGAACGCCTCAAATAACAGCACCACAACATCATCCACTTCAATGCCGTGCAATTACCGGAAGTGCAGTCTCACTTCCACTTCTTTTCAAATTCACAACAAACTGACACTCCCCTTCCCCATGATCTCTACAAGACACAGTTGCAAATCGCATTATCTTAGACGATTACATCGGAAAATAAAGTCGATCACACTGCTATAACTTTACTTTTACAGTTATGAAATATTCTTTATAAACGTTGTTTACGTCGCTAGTCGTTCACATATGACCAGTGAAGGAAACAATCGTTTCAAATGACCTAAAATAGGAAGACTCACGTCAACCCTCAATATGCTGACGTTCCGAAGGCCACTAAAATGGATCACCTCAGTAAACTCATCGCGCATTCCTTACTTCACCTCTAATTTACTCAGTGTCATGTTTACAAATCGTTTGTACTTAATCAGCAAACAAGTAGTATCTATCAACCCGACTGACACTTCACAAATGTTACCAACAGCACACGATGATATAGGTTTAGCCAGACAACGTCCTGCTGCACCCAAATCCTGAGTTGCAAACTTTAGACTTCGATGATGTGGATCTGCTATGAGCCCACTCGAGTGCGCATCCAAGATAAAAAAGTGATTAATAATTCTAGCGACCGAAAGCAAAACAAGAGAGATCTGCGAAGAAAAACGAATAACAAAAACAAAACAAGACGAGAATCGCATTAGAAGGGCCGAAATGATGTACGTTCCCCAGCTTACTCGCGAATGATAAAATATGTAGAATAACGGATTCGTGTGTTAGCCGCTCACCTAAATCCTCCGCAAAGAGCCTATTCTCACCAGCCGTTGATGTGCAAAAAAAACGGGCCTACTCATGAGTGGTTGATGTGCATGCAAATTTTGAGTGTGTGAAAAGAAGTAACTTTTAAAGGAGTGATGGATCAACTTCAAAGTCGGTACAAGGTTAGTCCGCACTATAGATTGCATAAATTAATACCATAACTCCAATTTCAGTGATTTCCTAGACGAAACAATAGGAAAAGAGACAGGGCGCGTACGCATAAATGATCTCGCATTGTACGCTCTGCAAAGGCATGCCTACAAAAGCACATGGAAAATTACTATACACTTCTTTGACCAAGGATGTGAAAATTGTGGGGTGGAGAGGGGAAGATGGGAATAATCTCTCCTCTCCTCTGTCCCTCTCCATCAATCGGCCTCAATGGCTCACTGCAGCACGATCGTCTAGCGGAGCTAATGTGAAGCAAAACTATTGCACACATTAGCCCCTAACATTTAACCAAAAGCTCAAAACTCAAAACAGTATGACATCAGTTACCTGAGTAACAATTTGCGACCTCACAGCTGGTGGCTTACTCCAAGCGCCTCCGACCGGTTTCCCGACCGGAAGAGCGGGCACTTCGGGAAGTTCGGGGAAATCTGTGCTGTAATTGAGGACATTGATTTCTGGTTGTGAGATTCCGCTTGACCCTGCCGCTGTACCGTTATATGCCATTGCGTGATGACGCTCAGCACCTGGTGCCAGGTTTAGCGATCCTATAATGGTGGCTGCCTTGAAGCACTTTATTCTGTTGTTTTTTTCCGCTCTGTAATAGTTTATTTTATACTCTTATTTATATAGAAATTATCCCATAGGCTGTGATCCAACTGGTCTCATAAGCTATCGATGAACCATTCATCCCACCCTCCTTATCCAATCACGAGATATTAAGGACAGGTTGGAAATGAGAGGCACACTGTTCACTGAGAGCGTTCACGGTGTGTTTGAACAGTGCACATTGAACAGTTTGCAAAGCATCGAAACTTTGCATCATATCATACCCTAAAACGATGTGCAGCCTTATCCCAATCCACAAGGTTTTCTTATGGACCTCGACTTATGTGTCCTATCATCTCGAGTTGGAATGCTCCCATACTGAACCGTGCGATACTTGTTAAAAAAAAAAGAAAAACATTGCTATCGAACAAAAACAGAAAAGATGAGAGTACACAGCCCACGAGAATGCCGCATAGCCACCCCGCAAGCGTTGAAGTAAAAATGAACAAAGAACGTCTTTGAAGATGCAGCTGCATCCGAATGTGAATGCCAAAACAACTCATAAAAGAAATTTGAGTAACCACTTTAACAGAAATACTTTAATGCCGCAATTTGCTGAAGTATTCAGTTTGCCACCTCTTGTATAGTGTGCTGTATAATCGAAAAAAACCAATCGAATAGACCTGAGATGCGATATGAGGCAAGTCAAGAGAGCTTGGAAATTTGCAGATAAACCTTCAGAGGCCATGTCGGGTTGTCCAATGTGATGGTCTGTCTCGAACATAGTACCGTTTTCCATTTCCTTTCCGGCTCGTGAGATAGTTGATTGGCTAGCGCAAATTCTCGGGACTAGGTCAGGCTCCGTTTCCACCTCTGAACTATCATTTATGAAATTGCGTATTACATGGGACACAAGCAGTGAAGTGCAATGGGGTTTCTGATCGGAGTTGATGAGGGCTAAATTTAGAAGGATGGAGCTATTATTCGATGTTAGCATCACAGCCTGGTTTCATTCACCTCAATTAACGCACAACCACACTACCCTGTACATCTTTTTATCACAGAATCCGGTTGTGGGTGAAATCGCAATGCAAGGCTCTGAAGAAATCATCTCTGGACATTTTCCAACAACCTTTCTGCTCCGATTGGTCAACAGACTGAACTCTTTGGGAACAATAAAAAGCAATATTTGAATATGCAAATTATTCATTCATCAATCATCGTGGCAATTATAAACTCCACTGAATGCTAATGCTCGTAGATGAAAGCTGTACAGGAAACTGATCACATTTGTTTCCAATGTTTGTGCGACTGAATAGATATGACATAATTAAATGAATCACAAAAACCTATTCTGCGGACCCCTTTCCTTTTCAGTCAGGGATCGACCGAACGCTCCATAAAAATGTGAACGGATAAGAGACTAAAATTCGGTGAGGAAAGTCGATTACGGCAATTTCCAGTTACATTAAACAATGCAACGAAAAAAGCGAATGGGGGCTTCAGTCAGCCGGTCGTGTCATCACATTAGTGGCTCTGCTAAGAACACTTTTGTATTACGCCTGACGCTACTATTCAAGAAGCAGTTCCATTAGTTAGTGCCATAAACAATGAATGCAGAAAAAAGGTCATCAAAACACGTAGCTTAATTAACTTATCCAACTGAGCAGCTTAAGAACCTAGAAAAAATCCCCCCAACTGAATCAAGTGGGAGCTGCAACCTATCAAATATGAGAAAGACGGTACTTTTCGAATGTTCTGAAAATGCACTGATTTTTAGATTTGGTTCGGCATAAAGAGTGTGAATTTGCCGTCATATCGCACAGCTCATGTTTTCCGGACTTATGAGACTGTGGATGCTTATCAGAGATGTTGCATCAATAGAAACGTCTAGATGAAACAATCAACTTAGATGCCGCAATTTATAGAATCTGCTGCCGACCGCTGATCGCTTGCTGTTCACATTTCTTAAGCATTTCCACTCGTCCAGCAGTATCCAAAAAGACCACCGCACAGCACTTTTGAACTTCGTAGGAGGCCAAATTTATCTCTGTTAGCCCCGCAGAATGCTCTACTTAAATATATTCCCCAAAACGTCGTTCACAGCAATAAATACATCAACCACCACCGAATACAGCGAATAATGGAGCAAAGCATAAAGAATGAGGTCGGTTTGTGACTACAAACTCTCACCATAAATCGGCATCACGTTTTTGACGATAGATGGGATGACGATTCGGGAATGTCTACACTGTTTCGGAGCAGACAACATAAAAGGTTTAACAAGTTTTTAGCAATTCTCAATAAAAAACTGAATCCTTGTTGGACCATTCCACATCGGTGGTTGATGCAAAACGATTTCGCGATGAAGATGAAAGAAAGTCCAACCTTTATATGTCCGGGCCTTCGAGCTGCTCCTGATGAAGAGGCAACTCTACTGAACACGGGGGGCGTTGCTATTACCTGCAATGAGTGGATAATACTTCGTGGGTGGTATAATAAACGCAAATAAACGACGCCATCAACGCACCATTAAAAAGAAACTGCTATAACCCTTTGTGACAAAACATAAAAACCTGGAAAGTGACCATCAAGTTGATGATTCGAGGACGGACTCAACAATAAAGTATAAGAAAGAAAGAAATCATGTTCCAATTTTATGGTAATTGATTAGAAATGTTCGCCAGCCTGTTCGAATCACACTGTCACAGTGCCATTCACCTGAGGCTACATACACGCTTACTGCCATCGTTCAACCACTGCATTCCCCTCTTCGAAACCAGCCTCTCTACATTTGCCCACCCTTCCGAAAAATTTAACCTCTATGTAGTCAATGTCGGGAACGAACGCGGCAATCACCTAGCATGAAGCGTTTAACATTTACGAAATGTTCTAAAGACAAGTCCGTTCTTATGTCCATCTAGGAAATATGCAACGTAAGCACAAATGCAGAAAAATACGTCACGAACAATCCACGACTCATGAAAGCGATCCTCCATAATAACTGTGGTCATATTGGAACCCAATGATGCTGCCTGCAGGAAAATGAAGATGGAATATTTCCTGCAGGGAAAATTCGTTACTAATCTCGATTTGAGCAAGATATAGAAGATAAAATGAGTGAAATCTGGGTTGCATCCAAGTATATGGTCTGCAGTGTTGAGTAATATATATATAACACTTTTTAAGCAAAAACCTCAGCAATTTACGAAGACAAGGAACGCAGTGCCTGATTTGAAAAACCAATCATTGCTGTTCAATACCATCCCTCTGCCATCTTGCCCGTTCTAGACATCTGTCGTTTGTACTATCATATGTTACCTCTTGCTCGCCAGACACTTCTACATCTTATCTTATCTTAAAGGTCTGTGCCTGTGTAACGTTATATATCCACAGCATCACCTCGTTTCATTTCTCAGTATAGCCTTGAGAGGTATTTGTGGTATTGCCACATCTATCCACACACCTATCAAGCAGGAGTTGCTTGCCAATGATGGTCGTTCTCTGACAACAAAGCAATCTATATCACAAAACTGCTGCCAAAAGGTATTCCTCACTTGCGAACAACTTGAAAATTGCACTCAAACAGTGCAACACATCCAGTGCGTTCATAGACAAACGAATGCAAACTCTCTGAAATGGTACCAAACACAATGAGCAATATCCGGCAACAACTAAATATTATCACACACATCCCATCAAATTCTATATTAATTAATTCTGTATTACATATGGAACTGATATGTTTCACCACCCCCCTATGTTAAGCTAATGGCATTAGCAACAAAAAACGCATGTCCCCAAAGTGATCAAACCACTTGCAGGATCCTGCAGGTATTTTGCTTTATCCTCACAAATCATCATGACCCTCAAAAGGGAAAACCACCTGATTGAAACGATGTATGATCGCTTACTAAGCTTCGATGCCGAAGAGCTGAGAATGTCCATGTCAGATTCAGTACCAACCCAGTATTGGCAGTGATCCAAAATTTGAGATGAGCCATTCAAAATTTTCAACGAATATGACGATTACTCTAAACAAGAAAAAGTTGCTGTTACAAGAGCAGGAAATGGGATTTTTTACGGCAGAAGGGAAAGAGGGGTAGGTGGAACGAACGGTATTTGTCAGGTACCGGGGATTACATTGTTCGAGTACACATGTCCTGAAGGGTGCATTCCACAGGTAGAAGTAGACTTCTATGCAGGTGACAATCACACACTGTGGACAGAACCTGTGACAGCTTGCAAAAATCATTACTGTCACTCCTCAAAACTGATTTTTTCTGCCTTATTCGACGAAAAGATGAAGGAAAAGATTCGTGCAGTAAGTACTGATGAGAAAGAACCCATAAAGTGAACTTGAAGGGCGCCTGTTCATAATGCCACCCTAAAACTCACAACCGTATTTCGTTCTACAGCTGATCGAATGCCGTCCGAACCCGTGACTTATTACTTGTCTTATGCGCTTCTGCAAATTCACATATGCACATGCATTCTCTGTGCGCATGCATGCGAATGTTGGCCCTTTGAAGGTACTCTAAGTTATGGTGGGTATATGGGAAGGGATGTTCCCATGATCACGATGAGTTATTTTCTGCTCCACTCCTCTTGAAGGAAACCTTTACTGCTGATGGAGCGATAAGAAAGGTGTTGAGAGTTGACGGCGGATGTTTGGAATCTAATGAAAAAAACTGTTGATTTCAGAATACCAACTCTTGAAAAAGACCGCTTTCTATTAAAGAAAAGTATAGTTTAGAAACGACCTCAAACTTACGCATTTTAGGTTAACGCGTTGTCGTCATAACCTCTCCCACTCATTTTCTCATTCATCGTTGATCTGTTTTATTTTGATTTACCCTCATTCGAGAACGAGGGAAGAAATGCAGAATGTTAGAGGATCTATCTAAAGGAAAGCAACCTACTAGGAATAAACATAAAAAACGATAAGATTAAGCTTTATATCAGCATAACTCGAAGTATATTACCTAACATCGTCACTATATCATCGGAAATATCGTCACTGTACATAAAGAGCAAAATGAGGCTCAGAGGAAAACTTCCGATAGGACCTGACCACGAATCGGGACGACATGATTACGAAGGATGAAATAAACGCAAATAGAAACGAGAGTGCCGAAACAGTAATATATTTATTGAACAAGACAGTACATATTAAAAATGGGACGAATTCCGGTTTTTTGCCGTAATAAAAGTGTAGAGACGAAGCCAAGTAGAAGTTCAGTGATTTATGTCACGAGAGTGAAAACAAGTACCCTCAGACTCCACCAACTTGGATCGAACAGCACATCCAACTTGTGGATGACGAACTATTCAGAGCCGTAATAAACAAATCCGACAGACATAAAACTACGATTGCTATAAAATAAAGCCACATCGAACATATACGAGAATTATTAAAAGTCTAAATGAGGTACTACAGCTGGAAAATATAAGACATCCTAGCATTGTTTAAACATTCCCGAAGCGCTTCAGGTCTCGCAGCTGTCCGAAACTCTTCGAGCGCCCTGCTCTTGCTTGAGCGCACTAAGCCTAGGGCTGGCGGAGTCAGGGCTAACCTGGACCTTGGAGGTACCAAACTGATATACACGTAAGTAGCACAGGTGGAAGGCTGCGCACAAGTCTGTTTGAATATAAAAGCAAATGAGAACGACGTTCCGAAAACGTTTGAAGAATGGGGCATGAAGTTGATAGAAGAAAAGGTGGGAGATAGTGATATGGGAAATATGTGACATACGCACGCTGTCAACGACACCCATTGGACGGGTATCAGTGAGCGAGCAGACTCGCATCGGTTGCGTGATCACCACTCCGCACGTCTTTTTGCACGTATACGAACAGTCACCTTTCTGGTTGTTGCTTCTCAACATCTGTTTGTGATACACGCAATGCTTTTACACCGTCCTTTAGGCACTGCAGCTCGAGACGAAGGCTAACAGTCAGTTTAGTAGCACTAGCAGGTCTCTATATGATAAACATCCCACACAGTTCAACAAATAAAACAACACCACGCATTGACGGTCATCCATGCGGTTTCTCACCTTACAACTTGTCCTCATTCCTTCAAATGGTGTTATATGTAAATTGAGTTTGTCTACAAAGAGTTTGCGAGTTATTATAAAAGCAACAGACGCACAGCTGGCGCCTCCAAATCAGCCTCCTTTGCGACAATGGGCAAGCATTATCCAAAAACGATTCGCAACATGGCTGAGAGGATCTGCTCTTCCACTTTCATCTCTGTGCCTTTGTAACTCAAAAAACAAGTGATCAAAGCAATCACACAAATAACCTGAATCTAGTCTTTCACCTTAAATCCATCAAAACCTCGACCCATTTCCATGAGCCAACACGAACGTCAACATATCCCTGTGCGAATCTCGGAAGTGGAGAATCATGCTCAACTCTAACATTAAACCAATCAGCTAACTGAGAGTAGAGAAACATTCAGTTAAATACATTCAAATGTCTGGCAGATGAATATCATTTCCGAGGATAACTGCAGACAGTGACTGAGAAAAGAGCAACAAAGGCGTCGAGTATAACCTTCCTTTTCCACCGTCACAGCGGTTTAAAATACATGGGTAATGTTGCGAATATAAACAGAAAAGGTGATGAAAAGGACTGTATCATCGAGCTCTTCCATAACCTACTCCTCTTCTCATCACCCGTGGTATCCTGAGAAAGCTTGCCATTGCTACACGATCATCAAACCCTCTGCTATATTATTTTGCTCTTTCTAAAGATAGTACAGAGTTCGCATCTCCTGAGACGCTCGAAGATATGCGAAGTGCTTGGTTTGTTGCGCTCATTCGACGCAATCTTCCCTTCGCTTCCTTTAATGGGGCACTAAACAATCTTTTATCACCTTCGTCAGTCCTATTTCATCTAGTAACCAGTGGAGCAGCCTGGAGTCGAAACATTGAAACTTGACGATCCAAAATGATCATAGCCAACAAGTAGAAAACGTTAAACACGAGCGATGAATTGAGTGGTGGCTGTGGAATGTGCACAAGTGCTAGCCGGCTGCGCGATGTTGGCCCACGGAGGAGACGCAACCTTGACCACCCGAGAAGCGAACATGCTCACGCACCAGAACGTTAGACAGATTTTGTACCGCTATCGTTGATTCGCACTAAACCGGACTTCCTTTTGCGAAGTCGTTCATGTTTTCATTCTTCTCCCATACGGCTACGAACTTTTTTGACCCAAAGAATTTACTCCATTCCATAAATGGGTGAGGCCCTCAGTGCTGAGTATGCACTGCATAAACTGTCCAATCGCTTATGATCGTACAAATCATCCCAAGGAAAGCCGTGTTGGGATTAATCGCTATTCTATGGTACGATAACAACCAACCGTGGCATGTACAATGGACTCGAAGGAAGCGTTGTGAGTCAATCCTTGGTGACTGCGTGACTGCGCTTCTTTCGGTCGTGATTCTTCAGTTTTGCGTATGCCTCGCCATATCAGCAGTTGCCGTCATGCTTTATAGCTTCAGCTCGCCTTGTTCCCTGGATTCCATACTTCTGTTCCCATGTTTCAAATACTTCGACAGCAACCTTTGCAGTCGAGAGTCTCCAAACGCATCATCAGTTATGTGATGTTAAAGAGCAGTTTTAGCATATATAAACGGTGCTATAAGTGGAAACAGCAAAAACGACTCGTTTGATCACGATCATATGCGTCACGCACATCCTCACATAGCAGTCCGTTTGGCTTGAACATTCTGATGGTGATGCAAACGGCGAATGCGGGTGGAATGTGCATCGATTAAAACATAACATTAGAGTTTTCACAAAGATGGAAAACAACAGATTCAATTTAAGTGGAAAAAATATGCGGGATCATCAACAACAAACTATGATGCTGTGGAGAATCGAAAAGTTGTGTAAGGATTGTTCGGTGGCTGGACGTGATTTGAAATAATGACTACGTCTACAATACCTTTCCGTTTAGCAATGAAACTCAAAGAAGCTCTAAGCTCATCTGTTTCGAATTAATGAAGTGAATATGCATAACTTTAGCGCAACTTAAGCATATCGGCATTGCAGTAGCACTATTAGCTGGCCAGAATTCTCGCTGAGGTGGAGGAATGGAGATGAGAAGATGAATAAGCGTGGGTAAAGAGTAGTGAAGAAAAACAACGAGCGAAACAACTGAATAACGGATATATGGAAGAGCAATTTCGAAGCTCGTGCTGATTTTTCTTCATGGGCATTCGGTGATGTGGAAAGCAATGCAGAGAGACTAACATAAAGGACTTGAGATGGGAGTAAAATGAAGAGAAGGAAGAAGGTTGGTATGCATTAATGAGTTTTGCAAAGAATACAAAAATTATACGGCGAAATTAAAAGATCGTAATAAAAGTATGATTCCTTCAATACGTTATCCCAATCGCATACAATGAAGCAGACAAGAGTAGAAAATTAAACATACTGCAAGAAAGGAAGTGCGAGACTCGGACGACAGAGAGCACTCGTTTGCTGGGAGCACCTGCTGGAAACCACTTTGAGCCGCTTTGCCTTCCCCCCCAAACCATCAGAATTCTTCACCAGGCTGCTTCCGTTTAAAAAATTTCATTATTTATTCGGAAGCCTTCTAGTGCTTAAAATAATCTGAAGGAAAAGTGATCGTGCATAGCAAAAGACTGCCGTGAATATTTCGGCAAATTACATCTTGCACGTGTTGCTATCTACCTCTCGTTAGATTATGCAATACTCGATGTTTAGACTTGAAAAACTTCCATTAGTGCAACCTATAGGCGGCGGACGAAGATAGAAACGTTGGACCAATGAGAGCGAACATTTCCGACGATGGGAACTCATCGACGATAATGAAATGGGCATAATTAGTTGAACATCAAAGCGTCACATAATCAGAATCACGTGAACAAGTCATACCTGACCAACGTAAACGCTGAATTCTTAAAAGCACGCTAGCACACCGTTTTAAGAGCATTTTAGCGTGTCCCAGACTCTAGATTGGGATTAATGACCGAGCAAAGACGAACGGGAAGCTAGTGGCCAGGCAAATCGAAACCCTAAGGGAGTACTTGTATCTAATAAACAATTCTTGCTGATAAACATAAATTTCGGAAAATTCACTAAGGTATGCCGATGTTCTCTGCCACGCAGTTCGAAGTTGGTTGGTTCCAACGCTTAAAAACTTGTTCCCATCTTCATGAAAAGGGACACGCATTGACAAATTCCATATTCGTGCTGGCAGCGAACGATTGTAATCAGCACGCAAAGCATTCGTTCGCATGACGCAACGCGTAAGCAACGCTGCGTTGGCACTGTAGCGCTTTGAGTGCCGCGTTAACAAATTGTTGCCTGTTTAACGCTTATCGCCACCCGTGTATGCTCAATCATTCATAGCAAGTGGGTAGTCCCAGCTCTGAGTTTGAGACAACAGAAACCATTGCAACACAGAGAGACCATTCATGTGACAATAAACGGTCGTTGGCTCGACAATGTCTGCAGGTGGCATTTTATCAGCCACCGCTGCAAACAGCAGTACCCACACAATAATGACCTTGCATGTAAATATTACCTGTGGGTAAATTATGATTTGCATTAGTGGAACATCTCTGCACAGTACGCATTCGGACAACGAACGACAGCCACAGACTTCACAGTCCACTTCGGAGTACCGAGACACCCACAACTGCACACACGAGAGAGGAAGCGACCATACGACGGCCCGAACAAGACGCAAATAAAACGGTGCACGCCGCGGTCGCCTTCATTTAGGACGTGCACCAGCGCGCAGCTTGATCAGCGGTGAGCAGATGTTGTCGTTTAAACAAAACACCACTACTAAGGATCGTCAAGTGGAACCCTACTATGGTACATCCCCTCTTCCACTCCTCATGCATACAGTTTTTTAAGGGGAAAATCCTTCCGTTTCTTAGTTAAATCACTTCTTTAAAACCAAGTACATCTTTCTAAAGGTATTTCGAAAAAATCCTGTTTTCACATTTTTGAGGTGCAATAGAGTGCTGTTGGACCCTGACTAGAATTGTCATAGAGGCGCTCTCTCGCTCACACTCAACGTGTTATCGTTTGTTTGGCGAATGCGAATCTACAAAAACGCAAAACGGATGATAACCGTTACGGTGACGAAATTACATCCGTCGCGTCCAAAGAACCCAACGAACTGCCCATGAAATTCTTTTAATGTACCGAAGACAAGACTGTAACACTGCAACGATAAAGCGCCGCTAATAGACGATAAAAAGCACACCACTGTGAGCAACGATGCGAATTACAACTTGTCAGCTCTATTCAGCATTATGCTCGAGTTGATTAGCAACTTGTCAAATAACGACCTATGAAAAGACAGCTAGTGGTCGTCGGCTACAAGTAGAACAAATCGGCGAGAGTATGCGAATGGCACAGCACTGTGGCTAACCAACCGCGAGTGTGTGTTTCGTGTTTATCGGGGAGTGCAAACAACGCACTTTGCATTCGAAGCACTTCTGCCAATCGCATTGCCGTGCACAGCACCGCCACCTGCTGTGCTCTTCGAGTTGCCGCACATGAAGTGCAGCTGGGAATTGCCTGCACACTGTGCCCCGCCGCTGCATCTCTCTGCATGACGGGAATGCATTTGTGATCAATCGGGTCCTAGCGATAGCCGTCGATGTGGCGGCGAGTGGGACTCTACATTTCTGTTGACAGTGTGCTCACCTATACACCACTTTTTTGGCTACGTAGGTGTGCGTTTGGCACAGCACTCCGAAATCAGTTCACTTAAGGGCTACGTTGTTTATTCTATTTTTACGCTCTACCTTCCAATGCTATCTTTTCCTTCAGGAATCTATCGGCACTCTATTTTCTTTTCGTATTCCACCCTAATAACCACTACTTCAAAGCCCATCGTTAGGGTATTTTATCCTTCTCACAGATCTCATTTACTTCTTTCATGCTGTTTTGCAACAACGAGTGAACTTCGTAAATCGTTATCACCTGCAACGTTCATAAAAGACAGAGCAATGTGCCAGCACCATGTTCACATGACAGTGCTAAAATCTGGTGAGCAGATCACGTCGCAACATACTCATTAACGACAAGCCTAAGCATCCATAGGACAGAGGAAAACGCTCCTAATATTTCTTCAGACTGAAAGTGGGCAAAGCACATTTGAAGAGGATGCACCGGTGGGAGTGATAGGGTGGAAAGGAGCTGCTCGCCTGATTAGTCATTCGCGGAGAACGTGTGAGCGTTCAACCAATCGAAAAACCGTCGACTGTGCAGAAGGCGTCGCAGAGCGTTGAGAGGAAGCACGCGGTGTGTGCATGCGTCGTTCTATATTGTCGTCTTTTCTGCTGGAACACTCGAAGCACCTCTCACTGAAGCGTCCTTCGGTCGGCATTAATCAGTCAAAGAAATCGCGAGAACATAAAACACTTTGAACCATGTCCTTTCATTCGTCACAGCAATCTGTGCTCATTTTTGGAGCAGATTCGAGTCTACACCTGTCTTTGTAGCACTCCGCATTCCCCCACCTTCTCACCTTTACAATATTGTAGAACACCTTTCCGCTATCCACTGTCCACAACATTCTTGACCACTCTTGGGGAAAACCTCTTATATGGGAAGTCAGCTTGACCCTCATCGAGTGTGGCAAGTAGTGAGTGGCCGAAAGTATAGTGAATGGCCAAAAATCATCCCTGTGCGTGAGTGATGATGAAACATCGTGAACTTCTTGGGACCTGAATTTGCATAATAAACCTTTATGCAAATTGCAATGAGCCACAAAGTAGCGCACCGGACACACTGCACTAAGTATTTTAATATTCTTTGCAATGCGCTTAAATAGGTCGTTGGCTAACAGAAAACATTGCCTAAGTTTGGTCCACAAGAAGAGCAAATGTAATCGAGCATTGCCGTTTCTGCACTTACATTTAAGATATTCAGCCAATGCTGTGTAATAGTCATCAATGTTCCTTCACTACTGTTCATTTATTTCTTTAGTATGAATTGACTGGCACAGCGGATTTTGTTCTCATCTGTTTGGCAACCGATTTTGCATATTAAGCAGGACTACTTCCCGAACTTAGTTGGTCTGGTCATTCGGTCAGCAGACAAACTTGCATACTTAGTATATCAACTGAGTGACCGCTCACTTCATTCCTTGCCCTTGACGGTTCCTCACTAACAGATAATAGTCGTTGGCGCTCATTCGTGTGTATGGGTACATCGGACCACTTATTTGCATACTGAATTAGCATTTGACCAGTTGAGTTGTTATTAATCTTCTTGCCAGTAGGATTTGCCTACTTGGTAAGCCGACCTAATCGCATCCCCAATAAACACGTTTGCTTTTGCAAATCATCCATCGAGATACCATTCACTTGGCTCTTTCTCATCCCACTGGTTTCATATAAAGGTGACAAAATACCTTGTAGTATTTCCCGCAGTGAAACCGACCGGTCCTACGAATCAACCGAAAAGAAATCATTTTTGAGTGGAAACAAACGAGATGCCATCCACATAAATGTCCGCTGCCAATACCTGTCCACTAGCTCTCTCTATTTAATTGTTTAGTTGACCCTCATTGGCACTGCAGATTTCCTTCTCAGCCAAGCGTTAGAACTTATTGACCACAGGAAAAATTCTAATTTACACGTTCGACGATCTGAAGGGTGAACAGCAGAAATGAAACTGTGTTGAAGCGTAAGTTAGAGTTGTGTGTAGTTTAATCTTAATTTTCGCATTACTGTCGAACAAACTTCTTTTCTATCGCTTTACACGACCGACAGTGCAAATCTCTATGGGAATAATCCCCCGAATAAGAAGGCCATATTTGTATGTGTTCGCTTATTGCTGCCTTTTATGAAGTGAGCTTCTACTTTTAATACTTTTGCCAGCTGAGTTGAAGGTTGTCCTCCACAGTTAGACATGAAACCCATTTGCTTCGTCATCACATTTTATGCAGCTCACTGTGAAGACATTGAAATATTTGCATATACACATCCAATGCGCATGCATAACTGGCAATGCTGTTAATTTCAACAATGATAAAACGAGGGGTTATAAAGCGATTCGCAAACTCATTACGGTAAAAAGCGCAGTGGATGTCGTTGTGGTTCGTTGTGGGGACAGTCGTCGCTTTGGAGGAATCTAGCTTTGGCTATCTGTTTCGCACAATGTTCAGCAGTCTGTTCCTTCTGTGAGTGGCGTCGGAGGTGGGCGGTTGCACTCCCTTAATTATTCTGGAGAACCTCATCAAGAACGTCACATCGCCGGCTCTTATTGAATAAGCTAGATACAGACGCCTTTTTTTAAACGTCTTCGTAGGTTTACTATTGCAGTGAGCGTTATGGTAGTGCTTGTAACGGTATTCACTACGAAATTGTATGCTGACGAGGGAAGGGGAGGGGGTGCTCGTTGGCTCAGTATATATCGCAGGGCATTCAATAAACCGGATCTGATATGATAATGGCTGGCCATCTAAGTCACTTCCTTGTAATTTCATGCTGCTTCTTCATTTTCACTCGTTTCCATCATCTTATCATCATCGCATTTACTATACCCACCTCCCCTTCCGTTTATTACTCCTTCTATTACTTTTTACTAGCTTGCTCCTTATTTATATTTAATTTTGTATGATTTCTTTGCCATCTGTTGTCTCACGTTTATTCGTTCAGATGTGCAACTGTTATTAGCACTATCACAGTCTCTTCAATGTGCTCTTTGTTGTCTCGTTTTGCACTATTTTAATTTCTTATCTCTTCTCAACATTTGAATCCTTTCGCCTTTCTCATTCAACCTTTGGCCACCCCATTCCGTATTGACGCATAAAGGCGAATTCGATTCTCCTCCCCTTTGTGATGAGCTGCCGCTAGTGTTACGCTTGCAGTGTTCATGCGGATGTTGTCGAAAGTGAGTATAACGGTGGAACCGTTTGTCCTTAATCGCCGTATGAGCTATGACTTTACAATTACCAGATTTGTATATTTATGCCTAGTGATTTCAACTGAAAAACCAGTGAAGCTACGGCCGCGAAATTTGCTAGTTTTCGTATTAACTGTCGAATGACAGACTTGATCTGTCCACTTGGAAAGAAATTATGCACTGTAAATATGCAAACACAGACAAAACTTCTCTAGGACATTCGGCCGAAATATGAGTTGATTACTGCTTATTTATTATTTACTCATTATTTATCGGTGTCTTGTCAAGCTGTCTCCCCCTGACTTTTTTCCTCGATTAAAGACCTTCTTCCGATGGTGAGTGGATAGCGGATATCGTAGCCATCGTTCTTTCACTCTTTTCTATATGTTCCTTGCCTTTGCCCGTATTGACGGTTGCACCTGAAATTGTTCCGACCATGCCGACATATGCATATTGGGTCATTTGTACAAAGAATAAGGAACTTTACTGCGTTGCTTCACCCAACTTTGGTTCCATTAACTGTGTCATACGTGTTTTTCCCTTTGCAGCTTCATGTGACATCCTTATAGAATTTTGAAGATATATATGATTTAAGTGCAAGGCCTCTTTGAAAGCAAAATTATGTATATTTAAGGAGTTTTTACCTTTTGACTTTGCCGAGTGCCCACAGACCCATGATTTGGGTAGGAGTTAATTGTGCAGAAAAGGCGTCGTTCATTTTAACAAGACAGTTACACTACCCAGGTACAGACTTCGTTGTTTGACCTCTACATCTGAATTTCGTGATCTGATGAGAACGGCAAAAAAACCTTTCTCTTTTCCATCTCGGTTGTTGCAGTAGTTACAGATGCCTCTTTTCCATCAAAATGGTATGAAACCATAAAACATAAATTTTTAGGTGGCAATGAAATTTAGATCAGCACGATGTCAAACTTCGGAGCGGAATACCGAACACTGATTAAAGCCAGTTTATACCTGTTATGTTTCTGCTCACAGAGACATTAAGTGCAGACCCCGTGAGACGAAATATCGCACAGACAAACGAGCTTTGTCCACTTCTCGGTGCAGTTTCATTGCTGTAGTCGGAAGTTATTATAGCACGATCAAAAAAAGAAAAAAGTCTGCGTAACATTGTCAAGACTATTCGTCTTAAGTCGATGCCTTTTTTAGGCGTGACAAGTCGAAATGCTGCAGTTGGTTGTGTTCCGTTGATCAGATAATACAGGTCATTTGCCGTGGTCGAATATTGCTTTTGTCGTGGGGATAATCTAATGTCTTCGGGATATCCACTGTTTTTCCTCTCAGTAATTTTATTTAAGAAATGGCCTGAATGGAAAAATCAACGAAGAGAGCTCGATATTCTTAACGGAACGCGACAAAACTCCTATATGGAAGTGAGTGTATTTGCGAATTTATTGCAGGGAGAGAGCAATTTATTTTGAACTGTCTTTGGCACCATTTTATATGAAAGCGAGTGGAAAAAAGAACTTAATAGAGGAGCAATCCTGAATATAAATGTTTGGATGGGTCGACATGATTGTTGGCATAGAGACAATGCTGTGGTACACAATTCCCAGCTAATTTTGCAGCTCCAGCAGTTGCCGATCTGAATCCTAGCTTTAGCAGTTGCCGATCTGAATCTAGGGGCGAAAAGATAAGCACACACGTTCTCATAATACTCTTCTCAAATGCATCTGCGAATGCATGTAATAGCCATTTAGTGTTTTGTGATGGTTGTACTTGTTTCAGGTGCCTGCTGAACGAAGTTCGCTCACTCTTTTTTGATGATGATTTTGCTCAGTGGCGATATTGAGCTGCGTTCATCGTTGAAGGGGCTCCTGGCCTCAAGTTTGATTATATCACTGACGAATCTTTTTCTGCAACAGTGGTTGATCTATTTCTCACTGGCAGCACTGTTTTCCATAGTGCTGTCAGTGGTACTCTGCGGCCGACAACAATTCTGGAACGCTTTTCAGGCGTCAGTGCTTGGTTCAGTCTTCTCGTTCTCATTGCTCTATGCATTTCACAATGGAGACGCAACCCCATCAAGTATCTTTGCAATGTACGCGGCGTGCATGGCATTTTTCCATTACAGTGAGTTCCTAGTCACTGCACTGACGAATCGAAGGAGTCTCACGTCGTCGTCTTATCTGTTGGACCACTCACTCGCCTACTGGATAGCAGCACTAACAAGCTGGGTGGAGTTTGTCGTGGAAAGCTACTTATTCCCACAGTGTAAACTACTGTGGATCACTTGTTTAGGACTCGTTCTGGTGGCAGTGGGAGAGACGCTTCGGAAGTTGGCAATGATACATGCACGGGAAAGTTTCACTCACCTTGTTGCAGTAGAACGACGACAGGAGCATGTACTAGTGACGAGTGGAGTGTACGCGTTTGTGCGGCATCCGGGTTATCTGGGTTGGATGCTTTGGTGCATCGGCACACAGCTCGTGCTGTGCAACCCAATCTGTGTTGTAATCTATGCGATCGTTGCTTGGAACTTCTTTAATGAACGCATATACTGGGAGGAACAGTATCTTGTTTCGTTCTTTGGTTCAGAGTACGTGATATATCAGAAGCAAGTACCGATTGGAATACCCTTTGTTGAGGGTTTCAATTTCTTATCCTAGATATCCTTGTTGTAAGCAGAAGAGAGTTGTTGCCTCTGAGAAGTGACTTGTATTCTGTTTCAACAATGGAGGTATTGAAGGTTTCTTTCCTATTTGAACGCAGCTTCATCAAATAGGACCTTCCCTCTCATTCCTTCCCTCTCTATTTGGGAAACAGAGGTAATACGCAGGTTCTGAGCAACCGAACTACTTGATTTGTGTCGTATTTAGGGTAACACAGCATCATTATTGCGGATGTTGCTGAGGTTTGACGCTTTTGAAATGTAAAAAAAAACATTATGCCTACACACGATGTTTCTCTCATCAGAGCAGAAGTTGAGCCCTTCCTTTCCTGTACGGGCGGCCGTTTAGGGTCAGTATTTTATGCGTTGCGCTTCGATAATTTGGTAGTTTTGCTGTTTGGGTTGTTGTTTTGAAGATGTTGTTGACAGTGTGGTTATTGCAAACCCACATGTCTTATTGGTTGATCTTTAACCACAGTCTCAGGGATGCATTTTTGTTTGCTTTTGAATTTTTAATAGGTTTTCATCTGTATGTGATTGAACATTCTAATACGAAATGAGTAATCGTTTTCTTTTTGATAACTTCTTCACGAAGGAGTTGGCCAGAAACCTTCGAACCAATATTTATGAGTGCAAAATATCTTCCAGCAATGGCTCTGCAAGGACAGGTGAAAACTGTTAAGTACAGTCAGGTATCGGGAATTCTTTACGCCGTAGTCTTCAATTTCGTCATTTCCTTTCATCCAGTTGTTTCACTTCGCGCATCACATATGACTACTGTGTGATGTGTTCAGAAGCGAATATGTTTCGTGGCCGCTTTCGCTGCTCTCTAGGTGCAGTCATATTTGCCAACTCTGAATTGGTCTATGAGCATTCCTATCACGTACTCGAAATAGGAAGGAGAACATGACCTTTACGCAGTTGGAACCTCGCATGATGATGTATGGAAAGGACAGCGAAAGGCGGCAGGCAAGCTTAACCTACAGCACCTTGCAAGAATCCTGAAGGGCTCTTAAACGACGATACTCGAGACGTGCTCGCACCATCTAAAGACGAAAAAGTCGCATGAGATCTTTCTTTCTGTTCAACGTCGAGGACATCTTTACACAATCCTAAATCAAGTGTGAAAGCGAAAGTTATGTGATAGTGACTTAATTATCAGTTTTAGCTGCACCACGTTAGCGGATTTTTCATACTTCAGCACTTGAGGGCTGAAGACCTCATAAAACCATCGAAGCTCAAGCCATTTTGACGATTTGCAAGGAGGACGTAAGGTTAGAAGCGCCTGCACGCGAAATTTCAGTCCGTCAACATCAGTGACTGGTGTGCGTGCTACGTCGCACTCACTTCCCCTTGAAAACGCGATTTATCTTTCCATTTCGCCCCAGACTGTTAATCCAGAGTCATTACATTGCGATCGTTGAGCTGTTCTTTCTTTTCTGTTGGCCATGAAATATGGGATTTATGTTGTCTGCAATGCGGGTGCATAATTTTCAGTCTACTATTTGATTAAGCAAAACCACATCTTCCCAAATCCTCTCCACTCGACTAGTATCAGGTTTGCCAAATCGGACCACCCAGGAGCAAGACAGCATGGGCTGCTTCGAGGCCCCGCTGATTTTGATGAGATGGTAATAGGTGGTAGTGCTCATCACAATAATTTTAAATCCGCTAAACCGGAGCGTGTACGCCACGATCCAACACGTTTCATGAAATCCGTGCGTCTGGAGCCAAGGCGCAGGATCGAGGATTTGCACTGTTTTGCAGCGCAGTCGCTGTCTTATCATGCATTAATTGATTTGCCTGAAGATGGAGTGACACAGTGCACAGCCGTCTTCGAGCAACCCCAACAGAGTTATAGTTATTCAAAACCGGCTAAACTTTATATTGTAGCTGATATTCATAACTCATCACCTCCTGTTTATTCATACTGGTGCCGGTGGTCGTAACTCATGAAAAAAGTAAGAAGTTATGACATTCGGGGAAAAATACTTCCTCTACAGGTGACTATTCTGGATCACCCTTTCCTTCAGTCTTTCTAGGAAAAATATGCTGACGGATTGTTCTGCAGAAAACAAGTAAGCTTGAGAGAACTCTATCTGCAAAACTGTAGGTGGTCCACGACATGCACCCCCTCTGATGTAAACTTTACATGCGGGCTGTGTTTTGTCAGTGTGAAGCCTAACAAGTCTGCATTTCCTATACATATACCAAATTTCATCCGTCTTTCTTCTTAAACAAATAGTTCACTCATAACATTATAAAAACTAATGATGGAAGTGCCCCAAAAATTTGCTTATGTATCCAGACATGCCGAAAGTTGTAATTCAGTGTTTTTTCTCCGTAGCGTTTCGTCTTGTTCCGTTGTTTGCTCATCGCCGTTGTATTCGCGTGGTTGCGTGATGTCGTTGTATTGTTGTTTTTTCGTTCTGCGTTCATTGAATAAATTTAAGGGAGTGGGGAAATGTCGAAACGGAATCCGGAAGTCAGATTGGATGACCTCACCTCAGAATTCGAATATGGAAGTGAGGTGGAGAAAAAGAAGAAGTTGAGAGGAGAGTTCTGGGAGAAGGAAACACCCGGCGAGGTGGCGTCCGTTAGCAGATCGAAAGCAAAAGGAGTCTTCGATGAAGAGCATTCTCGAATTGAAAGGTGACTGCTTCGGTAAATTTTATGATTTATGATCCACACATATAAGAATTCAGATTTTTTCAGCATGCCAGAAAAATGTTTATTAGAATATATGAATCAGCAGAAATCTTCATATGTGAATAATCCCTAAAAAATTAGTGGGTGTGCTTTTGCACTGGAAATGCGAAGTATCTGTTGATGAGTGATCCAGATTGGTGTTCACCATATGGTATTTTAGTTTCGAGCCGATGAGTTCTTTGAAATGCCTTTTGATGGGATTTTTTCATTCGTTGTTTTTACTTTCGGTTTGTTCCTCATACATGGTAGTAGCTTCTTATATTTAAGTTTATGATATTGAAAAGTAAGCAACTGAAAGAGTTTTCTATTTGTTTTGCAAGTTTCTTCACAAGTTAGAACAAAGGTCAATGATTTCTCCATCGAAATTTTTTATAGCAATTCGAAATTTTTGAAATGCTGTAAACTCTTCAAGAGATCAAAACGCCAACTCTGTACAGAGTGCGGTGCTGCTACCGATATATCTAGGTGCGAAGGTAGTTTTGTTGGCATAAAACCATCCCAGTTCCAAAGCGACGGCACCCAGACGTCGTGACCTGTTGCGTTATTCACTGACTGCTGTATTTCGCAGATGTGGTAACAAAATTGAGTTTGATATATCTCGGGATGTTCACATTTGTCACTCGATTTGATGCATCGACGCCATTCATGATGTCTTTGCTGGTATAATAAGTTCAGCGAGATAAGAGCAGGTTTCGCAGAATGCGAGTAGTACTCTGGAGGGGAGGGTGTTTTTCTTTCAAACTCAACTCGAATATTCACGCTGCTCAAGCTTCTTAGGACTGTGATTAGTGTCGTGAGGTATAAATAAGAAAGTTGCAAGTGAGAAGTGCGAGTATGCACATTAACATTTCAAGCAAACCTTTATCGCACGAATACCTTGCTAGACGATAAGTTCGCTCGGCTTCATCTCCGTTTGCTTGAGACAGGGATATGCATAGCATCAATTACAATGGCACCAAGCATCGAAATAACCTCGTTGTCTACACCTTGCGCATCCTTCGGAGGTTAGTTCATGTTCATCACTAGATGTGTCGTCGAGGCGCATAACTAGTTATCAAAAGAAGGAAGACGCTGTGGGCTGATGACTTGGATGATGATGAAATTTTGTGCCTTCACTTCCAGAGAAGAATCACGATTTTATTGTTTTTGTTTGCATAGTGTCCTTTAATAGATTTTGGAATTCAGTAGGCACCGCAGAGAGCTGCGCTTCTCAGTAAACGACTGCTTTCTATGTCATTTGCTTCTTCCTTCCAAAATGTCGAGGTCATGACCGTTCTAGTAGACCTTTGCTGCGCTGTGTGATATGGAAGAAGTAACATTTTTCATTGCCCATCCTTCTCCCAGATCAATTTGCTACACATTCTGCTAATCCAATGTGTTATTTCAGACAGAAACGTCGGCTGATGGCGTTAGATGTCTATTCGAGGCACAAAGAATTGATCAATAATTACTTTCTGTACTATCCTGGAGCAACGAAAAGGTTACAGAGGGACACATCGAGAGACAGGACTGACTATGATGTGCTCAAAGAGCGATACAGGTTTCTTTGGGATGAAGAAGAGGTAAGTTTATCATTATTCCTACCTAGGTGACTTTCACAAAGCATGCATGCGGGCACTGCGATTCACGGGTGTGATCTGTTCGTGCAGGGGTTCGGCGTTTCTTATCTCGCCCAACCGCTACTTCTACTATCCCGTCTCTGGTGGTAATCGCTGTCAGCCACGTGTACTTCATAAAATCGTGCCCTGTCATAGTGGGATGTTCTTTATCTCTTTGACTTTTCCGTTCATTCTAAAACTTCTAGAAAGTGGATGTTCTTACGCTGTTCTTGAGCCGTAGGTCATACTTCATTTATTGTCAGTCACAGTACCCTCAAATTCGTTGTTTGGTTTTCTCACCAAAGTGGAAGATCAATACCAGAGCTCATCGGAGAAACTAAGAGCAAACTGTGATAAGTAAATTTTTCAAAGTAGGCTCAGTAATCAGAGCAGGTGGGCGTTACTTTTGGTGGTTGGTAGCAGTTTCTTGTGGTTCTCTCCATATTTATTGGGAACTGGCACTTCACTTAAATTCATCACGATCCTAGGCTCTGAGAGAACCTTTAAATTGCTTTCTATACGGGCAGCAAATAAGATTGCTGATTAGCTCGCTGATGTCGAGCTTGATGTAGAGTTTAGGAATCATTTCATCTTTGGGGCAAAATCGATCCCTCTAAAGTGAATACTGTGTTTTAGTAATGTTGACGCATGCTTCATTGCGTTTTGTGCATTTATTTGTTCGGTTCATCATCGCTTCAATGGGCACACTTTTTTGGTTTTGATGCATCCGTTTTTCTTAGTTTCTAAGAAAATAATCCGAAAATTGGCTGGACACATGAACGTCTCTCAATTGGAACAAATGTTTAATCAACTGTATAGAGGATGGCCGCGAGTTAACGTTTTTTACGAAGTAATATACAAAATAAGCAAGCGTAATTGCTTCAGTACCTACCTGGGAGGTGTTCAAAATGTCGCTTCAAAAAAATTCTTTGAAGCCACCTGACGACCCATGCTTGCGGATGTCTCACTCAGCTGTATATAACTTAGTAGCTGCAGGATGATGTTCACTTTCAGTTGTTAGAGTATGTTTGATTTATTGGCTTGGACATTTCCTCTCGATATTCTCCACGAAAACAAACCAGGGGTCGAGATCTGAAGAGGGTTGTGGCCACATTCCTTTCGAGATTGCGTGATCACCGAAGATGCTGATTATAACGAATATATACGTGCAACAGTTTGTGCTATCTTGCCGGAAGTAGCCAAGTTGTGACTCAGCTTCATCCATCTTATTAGCAGATTTTCACAGTGCATCTTCGTTCACCTCTCTTTCTAAGATTATGGGATCCCTGACACGTGTGGACGACTTGACGCACCGCACTTGGACGTTAAGGTCATAGATGTTCATCAGTGTTATTTGGCTGACATATGCGCCTTCTGCGAATTGACATTTCCATTTAGGTGAAGTCAGGCTTTGCTTTAAAAAATCGTTTATTCTGTCTATCGTTTTTATGCTCACATGAATATTCCGTTGAATCGACGAGCATCATTTTGTGGACGTATTCTAATCTTTTGATGAATTTCTTTCGTGCAAATTAGAGAAAATCGTTTTAACACTTAATTTTTTAATAGTTATCAGTAAAAAATTGCCTTAGTGATTAGCTTGAAATATATTTGGCCTGGAAATTGAAAGAACGGAGGATTTTTACTTTATTGTTCAAAAGGTTTGGTTGCTATAATGTTTTTAATTCAGAAGTTTTAACATATTTGGTTTTGAAGAAAGTAAAATGTTTGTGAGGGCACTCAATGCGCATTTATTGGTTGTTTCGCTGAATGTTTAACAACTCTGAGATAATTGTTTTTCTATAACCGCTTTCAAATTGGTTTATTGACTCATAGTTAATGTTTTGAATTTAATATTTAAGAGCGAATTTGCGGTTATTGGTGAGCATTGAGGTTGTTGCAGCTAAAAGAGGCGGCCGACAAGTCGTGGGAATTCAGACTGGCGAAGAAATATTACGAGAAGCTGTTCAAGGAGTACTGTATAGCAGATCTCACTCATTACAAAAAAAACAAGTAAATTTCTTCCAACGTTTTCCTACCGTGTTGTGAGCACGACGTGCTGCAAATGTCCTAACAAATCGGATAACAAAGGAATATGAATTCTATTTTAGTCTTGAATGTTTGAAAATGTCTTTTTATTAATCCGACATCGGTGTTCAGCTGGTTGAAAAACGCTGCGGTACAGATCGGGCGTTGGTACCATCATGGTGGTCATCCACTTAGACATTTCATAGTGCGGAAATCGTATAGAAATAGGACCAGTCACTGTGGTTTTCGATTGTCATTGTGAAGAAGGCACTAGAAACTGGTTGCCATCGTTTAGCGGGCACTGCCACAAAGACGCACCTAGAAAAGCTTGACCGTGGACGGTTCCTGACACGACATATTTCAACGATACGTAACATTGAAGTGGCTGGCTGGAAAAATCACTACCGAAGCAATGCTAGATAGTAGTGTCGACGGCTAAATAAGCTAGATGTACAATTGGAGTCATATTAATTGATTTGATATGTGTGCAATAGCGGTTGCTGTCCCACCCTGTCCAATTGTGGCAGACATGTCAGGTTCAGAGCGTGGCTTATAATCTTGGGTTATGAGCGGGTACTGGAAAGAAGGAGAGTTCCCCTGCCTGCGCAAATAAAAATGGAACCTTCAAAAATCATTCAGCAAGTGACCATTTGTTGAACGCTTTTGACGTGTTTTTCTTTTTCTACAAATGCAGTGAGTAGCCGCTGATGCTTCTCTTTCTATCGCTTCCAAATATGCGCCCACTGAATCAAAAGACTTAATCAACTCAAGTGAGTAAACAATGTGAAAATTCCAGTGGAAGTTTTTATAGGTTGACTACTCTTGAAACGTTTGTTTCTCATCGGATGTTTTAGACGGAGAAAGATTTCGACACAATAAAAATAAGTAGTCCATAGATGTGGCTAGAAATATTGGCTCATTGAATAGATATATCTCATCATTGAGTGATGGATAGCTTTGAGTTTATTATGTCTTAATGGTCGATTGAGCGCACATTTGGACGAGATAGAAAGCGAAGTATCAACGGCTACTCGGTAACATCAAAGCAAAACACTGAGGAATGTCTGAAGCCCGATGTTTCAGTGGACAGCAATGCCTCATCTCAAATATGTGTTACTGAACCATTTTAGTTCTGTTGCTATTAATTCGTATATTTGTCCATGGAATGCTCATTAAGGATAGCTATGCGGTGGAGAGTGGAGAAAGAGGTGCGCAGTGGAAAGGGACAATTCGAATGCGGCAACAAACGATGTTCTTGCAGGGATAACCTCGCCAGTTGGGAGGTTCGGACTTCAGTTCTGCGTACTGTATAGCATCCTTTGTGAGAAAAGACAGATCCAGATCAAAACTAGGGGTAACGGCGAGGGCTTGGATCATAATCTTTCGTTTTTTGTTTGGGAGTCTAGTCGGTCACCCATACCATGACATGAAACGTAAAGCATCAAACATGTTAAAAGCCATACTGGTCCGTTTAGTTTTCCCACCATGCTTCTGAAAATTTCGATTTGTTGATGAAAAATTTTTAGAGGAAATCTTTTGGACTAATTTCTAAGCAAGAGTTATAAGATTTTTTTGAATGGAATCTTAACATGCTGCGTTCCCGAACGGCTCAAAAGTTGAGCTGATTCTGTGGCAGGTGTAATATTTCCTTGCTAGTGGTCAGCTTTCCAGACACATTTCACGCTAAGGGGCTGTGATATGTGACTTCGGTATTATCGTTTCATCGCCAGAACCTTCCTTCAGAGAAGAAAGCCTATAAAGTGAGCCAGTGAGCGGAGAGAAACGAGTTGCTAACTACTTCTTTTGAATGGTTGTTTAACTTGTAATATGGTCTCCTGCTCGCCAATACAGGATGCAATCTCGAATAAATGTTGCTTTCGTTGTCCACTCAAAACTGGACGAGGAGAGTATGAATGATTTCCTTCTTAAGCAAGTTTATATCGCCTCTTCAATGACCCTCTTCTACTATAAAACTTGTAAAAAAGACTTGTTTTTCACAAGTGTGAAGCGTGTTATCAATATGTGTCCTTAATCAGAAATTTTAGTAACATTCCTCACCCTTCAACTATCGCTGTTTGTAATTCCTTAAAGTTTTTTCGAGGTTATAGATAACAGACAGTAGTGTGCTGTTCACATTTTTCGCTAATGGCAACGCTAAATAATGTTCAGGTGAATTTCGGTTATATGGAAGATGGAACAAAGAAAAACGCATTAGTGAAACTTCGACTCTGTCCCGAATGCTCCTCGATGCTAAACTATCACAGCCAAAAGCGTCGTGCAAAAACGGGTAAAGAGAGAAGGAGTAAAGAAACGCAGTCGATGAGGAGGTTTGAATAATGCTTCTCATTCTTTGTGCTTTTAATGTATATGCTCATGCTCGTCTCACATGTTGCATTAGGGCGCAACTGCTTGCAAATAGTCGATTTTTTGATTAACTTAAGGGCAGTTTCTAGATTGAGACCATTCGCCAACTGTAGGTTTAAATGTTTGTCTGCGATGAGGATACTTCCCCTTGACGGTTTGTTGTATTTATTGCATCGCTGACAATGTGTGCGTCCCTCCATTTATCCACCTAGGTAAGTAGCTTACTGCTTCGAATGTGGTTAAAGAAACTTCGACGTGAGTGATCTTTGCCTTAGCGAAGTAATACAACTAGCAAATCGTTGATGTGGCATAATGTTTTAGATCACCGTCTTTTCGAAACTCTGCTGAAAATGAAGAAGATGAACCATCTACATCAAATAGGGGGGGAGAGGTGCAATTGGAAGGTGCACAATCGGCGGACGTTGAAGACAGTGAAAAGTGCAGCAGTGAGATACAAGCAAAACAAGAAGCAGCAAGGATGATGAATATCTGGGTGAAACCTGTGGACGTGATGGACGCAGAGAAAGCTGCGGAAGAGGATTTAAATGATTTTTTGGACGATATGTTTATGTAGTGTTGAGGTTGGCCGTGGCGTTGTTATCAAATGAGTGGATTTAGAGGTGAAGGGGATTAATGCGAGTGAGGTATCACTAAGGGCAACTTCCAGTATTTTGGGTCAGCAACTGCAGTCTTTTCCTTTTGTAAAGAGTTTGTTTGGACAACAGAGCAATAAGTCGTCGCGTGAAATCATAATCTCTATGCCGAGTAAATGTACTGCTTTTAAGTGGGCTACTAATAACTGACAGTTTTCTGGGTCATCTCTGAGGAATATAACGTACGCGTTCGGATTTAGGTGAAACTCGAATTTTGTGCGTTTCTCTTTGTTAGCGAAGGGAATACCGTTCGGATTTTGGCAATCCGTAGTGACTTCAATTCTTTTTTTTTAATTTTTATATATACTCGTTATCTTCACCTCATGGCTGTATGTCCCGGAAGCGGCGAAGTTATTTGAAGCCTGAGATTGTTCTGAGCTTGCATCTAGCTCTTTAGTAGTTTCCCTGATGAGGATTTGTAGCATGGAGGATTTTTGATAGCCAGGGTGGCTAAGTGGGCTGTGGTATTAGGGATCCACAAAGTGGTGCACATGCTAGAGATTCAGTTGTTTTATAGCATTAACCTGGCATGTTCCGAAGTTGATGTGGATTTTATTCGATTTGATTGTAATATTTATGGAATATTTGCTGTGAGAATGTCGTACAAATAGATGCTGGGGAAAATTTGCTTTGTACTTAAGAAGTGTGATTCATGTTCACGCAATGATGGCAATAAAGAGCATCATCGGGACGTTTCGCATTCACGTGCCAGCACGAGGTGACGGTAGATGGGCTAGCGAACCAAAGGTAGCAGTGATGCTTGTATGTGCCCTATTCCCGTTCATTACCCTTTTATAATTTCATTCCTTCGCTGATTATAGGAGTTGTGTCATTCATTGTTCACATTACTAGTTTTGCTCATTTAAAGAGCATACTTGCTTGCTGTAAGTTTATTTCTCATATTCGTTCCTTTTTTTTACTCAATTTGACTTAATTGCTCACGAGTCTTTCCACTCTCTCCTCGCTTATGATTCCCTTCCTCCTCTCTCATGTCACTGATATTCAGCCCATTCAATGTCACTTGTTGATATTATATAAGGGGGAAGCGTTTTGCATTACCTTATTTTGCAGTTGTTTCTTTTCGTGAGTTGTTTGATGCAACAAGTGGATATGTAGATTGCATCGCCTACCTCTGCTCTAAAAAAGTTGTGATTGGTCTTATTTTACCGATTGACGGGGAGTTTTATTCCCTTCCCGAGATTCCAAGCGTTGACTGAAAACATGCACTCGACAGTTACGTGCCTTCCGTTGTGCCAACCATCCCACCTCCCATCCCATCCGATGTCCTTTCCAGATGGTGTTCGATTGTGTAGCATCCGTGCACTGTTTCCTGCTAGATTCTCATGGGTAAAAAAGTTCATCGACAAGTATGAAAAATACGAAACACTAAGCTGAACGTCGCTGATTTTCCTCATTCCTGAATGATGCTGAGTTGCATCTTCCATCCGCTGATTTTGTTTTGTGACTATCCACTGATTCCCGTGACCTAGTCTCTCTTGATGACTTGTGGCGAATAAATGTACCCACATAAATGGGTCACCACCATTTTTGCACATAACATTTCGCTTTTGCATTGGATGTAGCATTCATCGCCATAGAGCGTTATCCGTTGCATTCACACTATTTGTATATGGCGTGGATATCACTGCTGAGACGATATAGTGTTTGTTTTGACGTTATGGGGTGGATATGTGCAAACGTTGTCTAAAAAGAAGAGATCGGGTTATGCTTCTTGCTGTTACGCTTTGTCAAGGACGCAATTGTGGCGCACACTTTTATAAATTGCTGGCTCTTAGGGGGAAGGAGAGGACTGAACAAGAAGGGATCGTTTGGTAGTAGATGCAAAATAGCTTTTCTAATTTTTCCGCAAGGATATTTTACTAAATTCTTGATAACGCTTATGCGATATCGTGTGCACATTATAAGCACTATTAGCACTTCATTGTGTTTCATAGTTGTGAGATGCTCGACGGACGACCGGAGGCGTTGTGTATGCAAATGTGCCCGGAGTCGGAAATTCGTTTTCGGAACAGAAGTGGACTCGTACACATTTTAGAGACGGATGCAGCACTCACGAAAACTGGATCACTGCAAGTATTTATTATCGCTTTCATTTCATATCATTGAGGGAATCCCATCTTGAAAAATTTATGCCACAGAATTTATCGGAGCAACGGTTTTTTTTTTCGCTTAAACTGCCTTTGAATGCGAGGGAGCCTTTGTTTCTTCGAAGGTGTTTTTTGATTCGAGCTTTGACGTCGTTGTTCACTTCGTTTTGGACGATGTCGTTTTATATTTCAAATCGGTGATTAACGCGTTGTTGTTTTCATCACCGTTTCTCTCCTATAGTTTAGCGTATCGGAGCTGCAAACTCCTTCAACTGCTCGTTGCGCGCCTCGCCAATATAGGTAACCTTTACTGCTTGATCGAGCCTCTCTGCCCTTTACCTGATAGATGTGGTGTGATCTTGGAAGGGGAATTGTTATTGTATATGCGGTCACATTTGCAAGAAGGGATCTAATGCTGAGGTAGCTAACGGAATTCGCAATATTAGGACGTTTCGATTATCGAATCAACATCCTGCCACACCAAAGAGTATTATGGATTCGGTAATGTTATTGCCAGCCGTTTATGAGGATCGTAGGCAAAGAATGTCGAACGGAGATGCGAAAAGGGATGTGATGGACAGAAAAACCTCAAAATAAAAAGCGTTCTGTTTATGTGCATGCTTGAAATACTGCATTCAGAAGGCGTCAATGACCACATCATTGCTTTAGATATTCATGGCACTGTGTTTTGTCTTAAAAGATGTTGTTGGAACGCTGAGGGCTGCAAACTTAGCAAAATTGTTCATAGCAGCCATAAGCAGAATGGAAATTTTTTCTTTGTTTTTGCTTACATATAAGGGACCGATATTAAATTGTATCCGGTGACAAAAGCGCCGTTTTGTTGACCCATGAGAAGATTGAACTTGGCTACGTTCACTTTGAAGAATTCGCTGACGTTCGCATTTTTTCGAAAATTTTTTCTGGCTTATTGTCTATTCTGATCATTTGCACCAGTCATAGAGCAGCTTCAAAATCTCAGCAGCAAAGATATGCGAACCAAAAGATTAAACCCAAAATGCGGTAATGACTTGTCAAGTTTTTATATCGCTTGAGGTTTGAGCATTTCGTGTTTCCGCTTCATAGATTTCTGCTTAGTCTCATCAATAGGAAAAGAGCCAGTTTATCGTTGTCAGCTCACCGAAAAAAAAAAAACAAAAAACAATGGGATACACATCCTTCAAGGAATGGATACATATGAAATGCATTAAACTCTGTGTATTTTCGTTAATTTTTCTCACCAGTTGCATTATATTTTGTGCATTTTTTCGGCCAGCTGAGAGGTTCTCTGTTTTTTTTTCAGTCCTTTCAAGAAGGCGATCGGAATTACATTCATGCAACTGAAAGAAGAACCATTCCCGAGATTGCATCTAATGTTGCCGCGACACCACATTGCGTTCGCTTGAATCATCGCATGCAGTTACCACTTTGATCCGCTTTAGCTACAGTTTAAAATTTGTGGGCGGTTTGACTGGCGTTATCTCATGAAATAGGTGTTCAAATTATGACGATCGAAACTATCTACACTATTTAAGTTTCAAAAATGTTTCGCGGTCATTTCGAGCGCAGTTTGCTCTTTAACTCTTTGTAACAGAAACTGATAACCTCTATGCCGTCATGCCAAAGAAATGCGTATTTATTGGTTTCTGGGATGAAGGTATTTCATTTGGTGATCACTTTTTTAGTCGACATCTATGACATTTATCGGAAATTCGATAACAATTAAAAGGGAAGAGAAGAGATGAGCTCTTATACGGTTCAAAAGCACCGACAGTCGTTTCAAAGATGTATCAGTTTGTGCTTGCCAGTGTTCTGCTTGTCCATTTGCGGGTTCACATGTGAAGTCATGCTTCTTCTGTAGCTGCATGATAATGTATGGGTCATTTGTCCAGTCTTGTGCAGTTTTTTGCCTTTCGTGCAAACCCTTAACTCTGCTTTATCAGATGTAATTTGAATATCCTTTAAATGTTTGAATTTTCTATTAGTTACTTGAAAGGGAGCAACGTTTACTATAAGACAAACGGCAAGGTCGTAATAGTGTGTTTCAGGCGAGCAACCTGTGCAGGTGGTGGCAAGCAGCGGCGACCTGTTCGAAGAGAAGGCAATCCCCTGAAAATGGTCAAGCAGTACAGTAGGTATGAACTACGATTGTTCTACGCTGTGATCATATTGGATGCTGTATGTTTGTGGAGGATGACAATACCATCGGATGGCTCCAGCTTGCTGCGGCATACCTCACTGAAGTAGACGAAGGGCATTACACCTATTCGTGACAATATCTATCACCTATTACACCTATGTTATAAACACCATTACAAAGTCTATCAGAAGGCTTCCCTTGCATAAACGTTCAGAACGGATGGTTTTGAAGGGCTCAGCCGCCTTCCGTTCGTTAGTAGCTGGTCACGTATTGCAGAATCGACGATTCATTCAGCTTGCTCGAATCGCAGCAGAGAAGTAGAGGGTCTTAAATTGCAGTGAGGAAGACTTTTTATTAACTGGCAGTTTGTCATATAACGCGCTTGTGGGACTGTTCAATAAATATTTCGGGTAACCTTTTACGGTGTCGCAAAAATGCTGACGGAAGTATATGAATGTAGGTGAACACAAATTCGTGCAAGAGTTAAAGGATTACCTAATTGATGAAACATGAATGTAACTCAGTATTTCGATTGGTCAGTGCACATTGGAAATCGAAACCAGTAAAAGCTTCGTCCATCTCTGCAGGCGGACACAGTGCTGCAAATGACTCAATGAGTTGCATATAGGAAGTATTCATGACTGGAAGAGCCTAATGAATGCAAGCAGGGCAGTGTCTGCAGCGCCAAGGCGATGGCAATGTGTAGCGGTTGGCAAGGGGGTAGGGGGCAGGGGAAGAAGAGAGAGAAGATAGAGGATGTGATGGTATTTGTGGCTGTTGATGGTACTTCTAACCCTAGACACTGAAATGCCCATCCTCAAATTCGAAGTAGCCATTTGCGCTGTTCTTTTCACTGACTCGTCCAAAGTGGTAAGTTTTCTTTGTATTCATGTCTGTGTTGATCTCGGTTGTATGTTGCTACCACCCCCTCCCCCTCCCCCACTTTCCTTATCTCGAAAATTACCCCACTTGCTAATATTAATCACACTTTGAATCTTGAAAATTGGCACGGCCAGCTATACAAATGACTGCCTCCGCCCCTTCCCCCCCCCCTTCCTCCAAAAAAATTTTTTTTTCGTTTTGCCTGAATCTCTTGTTGCTTAGGCAACCTCTTGGTTGTATTTATGTTCGATGGGCCTATTAAAAATAAACCTCATCGATTTGCAAAGTGTCATGCGAAATATTTCAATGTATTATCTCGCTTTTACGATAATTTGGCCTAACTGCTGATTGAACTTTATGTTGAGTTTATTTTAGCAGGTGCGACATCGTAAAATACATTAATTCAGCAGTGAAAGAACGATATGTGAAGAAATTTGCGTAGCATTTTGAAGCGTTCTCATGGAGTGCTCTTAGGTTCATAAGACATTGCAGATCGGCTGCAGGGAAGGAGAAGCTCAAACCGACAGAACTTCGCCCTTTCGCCGTTTTGATGGATACAGTTGCTTATTTATTGAGGTGGTTTTTTCGATTTCATTCGATGAACAAACTTGATGGGGAGCATTACATGTCCGCAATGCTTCCCTCCTCTGCGGTAATTAGAGAATACTTTCTAGGACTGGCGGTACACGTGTTGGGACAAAAGTTTGAAATAAAAGAAAGCTGTGGATTCTAGTGTAGGTCACGTTTAGAGTGGTAGGAGGGCATTTATGCGATGCAAGAAAAATTCAGGACACTGGAAGTCAAAGTAAAAGGTTTCACTAGTGGTAGGAATGACTTCAGCATAGTGAAAAGGAACCATATCGATGACTGAGAGCAGTTCGTTCTCTGGTCGGCAAACGTTCCTGCTCCTCTGCTATCAGTGTAAGTTGTGAGGAATAAGAATTAAGGTTGCTACTGGTGAAACGCTTCGAACCAACCTCTTTGTGACTGAATGTCCTTTCCAGTAGCATTTACGAAATGTGAACCTTTGCTGATAACCAAATGCTGCAGTTCTCAAATATTAAGAGATGAGCGCAAATTATATAAATTGCACCCATGATGCGACGCCTAATACTTCCAGCAGTATTTCACATTGAATGCGTTAGTGCAGATGAGTTATATATTTTCCAAATTGCCCATTATAGTTATATCACACATTTCATATTTGCGTAAGTATGCGTAATTGTGATAGGCTGCAGCTGGGTAGATAGTGCAACTGATCCGAACCGGCTTCGAATTCTTGTGATTTTTTAAACTTCCTGGGGATGGAGGGGATATTCAGTTAGGCGTGATTGTTACCTTTCATGCTGCCTAAAGCTGAAACGTAACCTCCAGCTTGGCGTTCTTATTGACGGGAATGTTGAATGAAATGTGAATCTTACAGTTATGCAACATTTCTCATAAATGCTGCATATCCCACTTTTTAATGGCTTTCACTTCTTTACTGTATGAAGCTTAGAAGCAACACATGCTTCGGTCTGGTCATATTTCCCTTCGGAACATTGCAGTTTTCATCCTAAAGTCTTGCCTTGCAATGATGTTACGTGTGTTATAAGTGGTAAAGAAGTATTATTGTAAGCTGTAATATCGACAGCTTGTTACTTTTTTACAACTTAAGCTTTAAAATAACATCCTTTTCGTGGTGTCCGTGCTAGTGGGATGTGTTTTAGTGCGTGAATTGTCCGGATCCATTTCGAATACTGAAAAATCGTTTTCGGCTAGTGACTTTCCCACTTTCTTCCATTTCGTTTACATCTTCATATTTCTTTTGCTTCTCCTGAACGCTCCTCGAAGTCACTCATTTGGTGGTACAATAAGTATTAACAATTTTGTTTGTCTTCCAAAATATTGATATCTTGATTTTTTCCACTTTTTCCTACATATTACTGATCAGGGCAAGGCACTCTTAATCTACTGTTTTTGTAGAATCGTCAGTGAACACGATTCACGAGAGGCTTGGCAGGACGTATACGAATTTGTCTCCGATCGATTGCGAGCCGTTCGACAGGATATGGTCGTTGAGAACTTGGATGCCGAGCGGAGCATTCTGCTGTTGGAGTCAATGATTCCATTCTACATTGAGGCCGAGTACAGGTGAGTAGTTTTGATTAGGATAGATACACTTTCGTTTATGTTAAATGTGCTTTGTTTACACAAACATGCATGAGTGCAAAGATTTGCATTGACGTGCTAATGAGTGACAGCCACACTCTATATCTTTCGATATTGTTTTGAAGCCCCTAAAGTCAAACTTTGTAATGGCAGAAGACGTTGAAGTGCGAGAAGTGAAGGTCAAGCGTATAGAATGTACCTAAAGCTTTCGTTAAGAAAGGAAAACACTGAGGGAAATGGGAGAGCTTGAGATTGAGAGAAACTGGCGTTTACGAAGTCAGAACACTTCCGTGGTCGTACACAGAAAAAACGACTTGAGGAATGCAATCGAGAGTTAAACAAGAAGAGCATAAAAGGGGTAAGCTTCTTGTCTTGTGCACACGCATTGTCTTTCGTTTCCGTCTAATTGTCACTTACGAAAGGGAAGATACAAACGAAGTCAGGCAATGTTAGCATTTGAGATACTTAAAAATAAACTTTATGTGGTTGTGAACGATACGTTTATCAGATGTGAGGTGACGAGATGCCCAACATACGACCGCAAGCTTCACGCGACCCAGCTAGAGGAATGCTTTTGCCGTTGGAGGCAGTTTATCGACTTTTCGCAACGAAAAAATGAGAGGGTATTCAATTTTGTCCTTATAAATACTCGTCTCTGCTCACACTACATTTGAGGCCTTCTTTTCTTCTGCACTGATTAATATTTCCATCCTCCTGACTGAAAATAGAATCAAATAGGAGGTGGCGGAGAACGTTTGCCGGTAAATAAATGATGAGGGGATAGCTGCGTTGCTATGTGCACATTTCACTTGTTTTTCTTTTTTAGTTGTAATGACTCGGATACGACCATTAATCGTGTTCTTTTAAAATCTTTCCGAAATCATTCAAAATGCTTCTTATGAAGCCAATATAATGATTAGCGTTTTTATGTGATCGTAGCATCCGATTTATCTCTGATTGGTATTCGGTTTAATTCACTCTTCGCCTTCAGTACCAAGAGGCATTCGATGAATCATTTATATGGAGATAGGGCTGTTTTTCTGTTGCTAAATACCTGCACAACTTGAGTATTGAAAAAGTCTGGCTGTGCAGCGTGATGCATAATTGGGCTGATGGAGCAAATACGGCCATGTGGTGCACTCGAAACGGCTTCTTTCCAAATGATTAATGCTTTAGAGAAGCTGAAGATAATGGGTTCGGAACCTATCTGCAAGCATATTTTTCATTCCCATTGTTGCACTTGGTGAGAGAGTTGTAAAGGTATGTTGCCATCTTGCAGATCATGGCATCCTACTTGTTGCATAATGCCGACAAGCGATGGGTTGTTGTGCAACTCATCATCTGGAAGGAGCATTTCTGCAAAAATCACTATCGCTTCATTCAAGATGTCATTCTATCGCTTCGCACGAACAATTTCGTGCGGTTTTTTCGACTTATTTCACGACAAGATGACAGTTTATTAAGGCTAGATTTGCTTGTGTTCATCGACAGTGGGTGCTTTGTGACTCTTAAGTATAACCAGATGCAAGTTGGGGGCATCTCGGAATTTGTAGGTAGTGTGCTCAACAAAAAGAGTACGAACGGTTAGGGAGAACTGAAGAGCAGTGATTTTACTTGAATAATTGTTTGCAAATAGCAAATTTCGTTTTGCGGAAAACACATCTCACTTTGAAGGCAACTAAAGACTGAACATTGTACGTCTTAGAGCGCTTTAAGTCCTTCTACTTCGAATATAACCCATCATGAACTACCTGTGAGAATACAAACCATCTTTCCCAAAACTGTGCATGCAAATATGAAATTTTCTGAAAATAAACTCTCACATGGTACCAGTAATGCTGGTTTCCTTGAACTTTCTGATGCTTACTGAACGTGTATATTCTCAGTTATTTATGCAAGTACGAGACGCTGTAGTGACTCCTTCTGATGAGCTAGAAATTCCTTCCAAGTAGAGGCTTCCGTTGACCGTAGATCCTGATATAAGTCATCTTGACTACAAATATTTCCTGCACTTGCTGGACGATTGAAGGAAATGAAATCCGTTAATGAGTGCTTACTGGTTGCAGAAGTGTAATTTCATGCATGGACAGAGTGATGAAAAATCGCTGAGGGAGGAACTGCTTTCCCATTCTGACGAAAGTACCTAAACATTACGAGTCGTTATGCAGCTTTCTACATCTTTCGCCGTTTAGGAAGATTTATTTTTCTTTTACCCGAATGATTGAGACATTGCATATCCTTCTGGATTAATGACATTCATAGATGTTAGAGTACACCACTCTAAGTAGCAAACCGCTTTCGAGCAATTAATTCCTGTAGCCATTTAAGGTTAACGATGACACGGTACTTCGCAAGGATGCGGTTGCTGGCGCTTAAGGCATGTGCAATTGGCTATAGGTGTAGAGGCGTCCCTCTCCCTGGTGCATTCCTCGAGGAACACCTGCACATGAAGCGCAATGCCTTGCTGTGCTGCTTACGTGCACTTGGATTTGAGGTACTCATTCACTTGTATGTGATGTCAGTGTTATCAAAGGTACTGAACAGGGTAGTTGCCAGTTTACCACTTTTGCCTCTGCTGCTAAGCGGTGGACGACGAGACAGTTATACGTAACAGAGTCGGTGCCATGGGGTCGTCTGCGAGTAGAAAAGTGACAATCGAGACGCTGTTTTAAAGTCTTTGTCGTAGTATTCTTAATGCGAAGCTTGTTGCTTTCAAACTAGCCTATCCATGGTTACCTTTCTGCAATATTTCGTGTGCGTGTAGGTGCTTGTTCAGCTACCGTTGCATTCCCGTAGAATATACTTACTTGAAGCCCGGATAAAAGGAAACAGTCTTTTTCCAACATACTTTGCTTTTATTTCAGGTAACCGATGATAAAGTGTATACCTTCGGCGTTACCCCCATCAACGATGTGGATATATACGCCCCTGAATGGATCTTCGCTGATTTTGTTCCGTGACTGGCCCACACTTGGTGTTGTCTTGTTGGAGTTTTTGAAATTTACAACCGATCAGAGTTATGATTGAGGAGCGATGCTCGGGTGAAACGAAATCTCTCCTTTGCAGTCAAAACAGCAGCTTATAAAAAATAACTTTATTCAGGTTTGTGACACTACTCATCGCTCATTTTACATCTCAAATTGAAAACACAAATATACACATTCGAAGAAAATACGAGTAATTATGGGGAAATGTGTTGGCACAAGCTGCGTGTTGCAGTTGGAAACGTTGTGCAGCAACTAACATTCCATCTGAGTGTGTATTCTACAAGAGAACTCAAAAATTTATTTTATTTCCTCGGACGTACTATCCATTTGTTTATGCCCTTCCATTGGTAGCCTAAAGTTACCCCAAACCCTCAATTTCCCACACTGATAAAAAGTCAGTATTGGAATATATTTCATTCGTCATGGATCGATATCTGCTCTTTGTTGAACTCTACTAGTTGCGTCACAAAAAAAAATCATTTCGAACTGTCAAGGAATGGACTTCCGTCGATGCATACGAAGCACTTCGGAATGAGAGTCATAGCACTGATTTTTCCAGCCTTGTAAATGGTTCCAGATAACAATGTGGTCACGACAAAATGCTTTTATATATCTCTTTACTTCCGGTCTTGACCAAAATTTTGCATTTACAAACTTTATACGAATAAATGCTGCCATTTTTTTGTTGCTTTTCAAGTGGCCATTGGTCACTCTTGTTATCTCATCTCACCAAATAGCAACCGTCGGCTCACACTATGTCCCCGTTTGGTGTTATGGTGTGTTTGGATCGTTATGCAGTGACCAGCCCACAGTGGGAATCTTCGTCTGCAATATTGTCTAAACGTCAACCAACACACAGTGGAATGCAGAGGCTGTATCATATCACTGCATTCTGCATATTTTGCATCGCCGCAGAGTACAGCAGTTATATGGCACTGACAGTATACTTTGTAAATATTACCACATCCCTCCGTTCACAGCTGCAGGTTTCGCAGTGATTTCAAAATCGACATGTATAAATTTGAAGAGGCTTGCAAACGAGTAAATGCATTCATCATGCGTTTGGCCCACGTCGAACTTATTTAATCTATTCTAGACTACACATGTTGAAGTGTGACGCAATAGCGCACACGTTATGTTGGACAGAGTGAGGATTTCGACTCGAGGTGCTTCGAGCTCCGGGTGCCCTAGATATCTTTGAACCACCCAAGTTACGCAGTCAGGTCCGCCCGGAAGCTGGATGGGTGTCAACACTAGTGTACATTTCGTTTATCACTCGTAACGAATAAGACGTAGCCCGTGAGCGCCAGCAGGTGCAGGTGTGCCGACTACGTGAAGAGCAGATTCAACGCTGTTCTGCCGATGAGCAGCGGGCGGCCCATAAATCATCTGCAAATTGCACATGTGGAGGTGGGATTGTGCTGTTTGTTGAAGCGGCGGTTGAAGAGGCAGTTTTTCTAAGGTTGTGCCAATGCATTTCCCAAATTTTCCCTAAGGTTCAGTGTAGCGAAGGGAGTTTAAATTGTGTATTCATCACTGTCTTTTTTGAACTGAGGTACCGGAAGCAGCTTTTGCTCCATCGCCAATATTTAGTTTGGTCATTAATGAGCGACTTCCCGACTGGGTTAGCCTGCGTTGAAAGAGACAAAAAGTATGTAAAAGGTAAATTTTGACATGTCCTTTGATACTGTTGGCAAGTGTTCAAGTCCCTTAACAGCAAGCTAACTGTTAATCGCTCCGCCATAAATAAATGTTTGTGTTACATACCATGTTCATCCGTTAGGGTTAATCCTTTACAAAAACAATGCGGATGTGATTAATTTTGGTGTCGGGAGGGGCCTAATCAATCTTGAACATAGTGCAGTTGATTTTATGGGTTATAAAAAATGAAACTTGTGCGCACTTGACTAGTTCAGGGTGAGCGAATTTGCATTTTGCTAGATCGAAGTAAGGCTCTCTCTTGAAGCTTCCACCCGGATAGTGTTGTGTTCTCTTTCTTATTTTTACTTTTATGAATTGCAAAACAGTGGTTCATGTGCAATGAAATACATGCAAAATGCCGTTCATCTATGAATGGTGCAAAATACTTCACAAAATCTTGAATCCGTCCAGGGTGAAGGACTGACGTTTACTGCTTAGCATCTGAGAGGAAGCTGGCACACTGTTACTTGCGACTACATCAAAATATTACGGTTACCGAAATTTTGAGGTCAAAAAAAGTTTACTGCCCAACTTAACCATCTAGACAACTTATGCTCACCACAGGCCCTCCCTGCTTTGCCTTACTTTCAGGTTAAAATTTTGGTCTCAAACAATTTCATGTTACCTTCCTAGAAAGGTTTGATCAAGAAGATCAAGAAGTCCGACCTGAGGCGTGCGATTCTAGACAGCAGCAGCCTACCGTTCAAGACCCCCCACAATGAAACTACACTTTGGTGGTCACTCATCCTTTACTCTCATGGGCCCGGGCCTTTATGGCGACGGGTAGCATGTGCCTTGTCGTTTTAAACCCAAGCAATTGCCTGTCGCCTGGGCTCTAGGCATACCCCATCGTTCCAGGACAGGAAGGGGGCCTTTAAAGTTCAGAGTCCTCAAAACCGACTTAATCCTACACGCCACTAAGCACTTAATTTAGCGAGTTATGACATAACACAATTAATTTTAAGGAGATTGCGTTTGTCAAACAAAAGCATCCTACAATTGATTCATTGAGAACGCTCGCATTTGTATACTTATGCACATGGAATCGGCGGTTCTTCACTCGAATCGAACGGTTTCACACCCATTTTTATCGAACAGAAAAATGTTTGCATGTTTTTAGATGAAGGAAACATTTCAACTTGTTGCATACGAATGTACTGTGAATGAGCAAATTACACAACGCATGCCCAATTTTACAACTTTTTGTCGGAACGATGTGACAATCTTTTTCGAGAGGAACCGCATGTTTTCGAAACGATGCAGTGGAACGTGAGTGAAATTCCCAACGGTTTATGATCCTTTTCAGCTTGTGGCCATTAAAATGATTTGTGGAAATTAGTTTGTAATTTCAACCACGTGAAAGGTCTGCATGAAAAACTTACCACGTCGGGGTCGTCACACGGTTGAAGCCTGTAGGTGCTGCTAAGGTGAGCAGGCCTTACGTTTGTAGAACGCTGCGTGACCATACTTGCATTGTGGTTCGGTGAGCTGCCTTCATAGTAAGATTGCTTCCTATAATGTCTCTATATTCAACTCATCCCGTCTGTTTCAGTTGTCTTTCACATACTTTCTTAAAAGAAATATTACTGTGCTGCAGACGTTGCACTTTAGTTTTTCAATGGTTATTGCCGCATTTGCAATGGGCATCAAAGCACTCAAATCAAATCGAATCGTGCTAACGTTGCTGGATGAGACTGTCGTTTGTCTTCGGCCCAACGATCGTCATAAGCACGCTGCATCGGTCTGCTATAGATATCTTCTTCTTCGAATGCTTTCTAAAACGTTCTGAAGTTACATGCTGCTAATGAGGTAACACTTTAAGAATCATATTTCTGAGCTCATCCTTCGACACCATCACGTCACGTATAAGTGCTCAATTTTCAACATCCGTTAGCAGGCCAGTTCATCTTCCGTTTACAGCTTTTCTTCAATGAAAAAATGACTTCACTCAGCTATAATCGGACATTGGGTTTAAGTACGCATCGCTTTTGACATAGTAACCTATTGAAGTGTTTTGCTTTGAGTTTTTTATTTCGAAGTGGCTAAGTTATCTTGAATATTTGGATTCAATATTCACTAATGTAACTTGAAAAGAAATCGATAATCGAACGGACATCATAGTTTAGATGTTGCACGCTGCCTGTGTTCCGCAACTGTTTGGGTGAGTGCTCGTCTAGATGGTCGCAGCTAACGGCACTGCGAATCGAGTTCAACTGAGCACCGCCGTACCTGCAAAACAGAACTATTCTAACTTCAGGCATAGTAATCCATATCTGTGAGTCAACTGAAAAAAATTCTCTGACCATCTCAGTAAGTAACTTCCAGAATATTTTCTACTATTCTGCGGTTCGGGTCACCCCGTCATTAGTTAAATTAAAACTTGAAACTGCTAACGTCCCCCCTTCCCCCCCCCCTATTCATTAAAGTCCAACCAGCCGTTTCGCTCCTCCAAATTTAAAACAAACTCTTTCATGGACATTTGATGGAAAACGATGATTCACTTTATGTACTATTTCTACCAAATCTCCACGTTAAGTACAACTGACTGTTGTAATAAACCATTTGTAATAACCATCCTCTGCCGACTTATCAACATTTCGAACTGTTTCAGTTCTGCGACGATTATGCCCCTCAAAAACAATGCGCGAAGAAGGCTCCAACCGAATGAGTATTTAATACCTTTTACGTTTCACTTCAGTTCAGTGAGCTGAGTCCTCATTCCCTCTCATCTGAATACCAGTTTTCAGCATCCCTTTATTTAGGAAAAATGTTTTAAATATTGGGAACAAAAGTGTTGAAGTCAAGGCGGTGCAAATTTCGGATGAACCGGAGCGTACCCTGTTTTCCAAATCTGGATCGTGTCTTCGAGATTGGGAAGTCCAAGCTCACTACGACTTCTTTTTAGTTCCTCCTCGCGATCCTGCAGTATACGAATTTCGGCTGCAATCAGTCCGTCACCAGCTTTTTCGCGGTCTAGTTCCTGAAAAAAAAAAAACACTGGTCGATTTGCTGCCATAGTGTCAAAGTGATTTTTGGCAAAAAGGAAACTTCCATCGCCAAACGTCGATCATCCTTATCATAAAGTACAATCATGAGGTCGGTGTTAGCAGTGTAATTGCGTACTTCGGTAAAAGTCATCTTAAAGAGCCCCACCAAGTAGTTAAAGTTCTAATCAAACAGCGCGCCACCTTGCACTCTAGTGAAAACACATCAGTGATGAAAGTGCAGTGAGGTGAGAAGTTAAAGAAACATGAACACTGTTTAATGCCGTCTTAGTTTAGAAGTTAGCCAGCACAACGTCCATCTGGAACGACGTACCAAATCGGTCTGGGAGTGAGTTTTGTCAGCGTTGTCAAAGCACGTAAAAACTTAAATGCTTTGAACAACAAAACAAGAGCAAATGTTTTTCACGAGTCACCTGCCACACAGCGACAAGCGAAAGTAATAGCGGTTAGAGATGAGTAATGCGCGCATCGAACTATGCTCAGGCCGATGTCTCTGTCTCAACTGGCATATACACATCTTATCGCGTAAAAGTTGGTCTGTTGCTATTGCGTGATCGTCAAAGCAACGGCTGTAAGCGTAGGATTTCTTTATGAGAACAGCGTTTCAGATCAACACTAGGCTGAATGAGTGCTCAAAATGTGTTTACAAGAGAGAATGGAGTGAGTGAAGTTATATGTCAATTGATTTTCATCTCTTCAGTAGCTGAGTACCAGTTATCCACCCTTTTTTCATCACAACTGAGTGGAGTAGCAGTCGGATGGAAAAAATCTAAAATCTGTGAAATTAAAAAAGCTGTCCTGAAACGCAGCTTTTGGCGACTTCACTGCCCTTTCCAGTCAAATTGGTGGGCCATTAAACCTCTTTATTTGTTAGTCACTGAAGTATGAGTATTCTTAACAGCGTTTCTGGCCAAATTTCAACTTCGCTGTGGAAAAAATGTTCCCTAATAGTTCATCAGCCATCGGGTAACATCCAAAAATAGTGTTACACAAAACGAAAATCAGAGGAAAGGAAGTAAACGCATGAAGGATCTGAGTGCCGCAGCCGTCTGCTAATTACGCCCCTTCCAATTACTTTTGTTGCGAAAGTTCGTCAACTTGATGCGGTGGATCCGCAAATCGATTTATATGCAAATTGCACGAATGGTAGTCCAATGCAAACGTAGATCTGTCCAATGCATGCAATGAAGTCCTCGGTGTCTCTTGTTTTATGTGATGCAATTGACTAAGTTGCGCGTTTGCCGGATTTCATGAAATTCGCAAGGTTCCAACACTCCCCGAACAGATGGTCATTAATCGACAATTCTGTCCCCTGAGTATATCAGCTGGCTAAATCCAAAAGGAAACCTGCATGAGTGCACGTTTATTTTCGGGTATCTGTTTAGTGGAAAGGTCATAGGTTCTGCGAGAAATAGCGCGGCGGTTGTTGCTTGCCGTGCTCGAGACATTCTTCACATAGCGCCCATTGCGTTGTGCCGACTGCTCCTTAGGCAGCGTATCAGAACGTTGTTGGTATGAAACACGTATCGATATTGGTGACTGTGATCGTTGTGGCTGAAAATTGAATTTATCAACTGCAGCACCTGTGACAAGATCAACTCAAATAAATACAGCACTAGTAACGTTCCAATTCTGATCGTTTTGTGTCAATTCTGTCACAAAGGCAATTTCACTACACTATCAAACTCCTTTGCAAGCGTTACCTCCATGTAGAGATGTGCTGTTGATAATAATTGATCCTCACTGCCCTTCTTACCTCGTCACATACGATTAATAGTGTTGATTTCAATGGAAAGAATGAAAATACTTTCAGCACAAAATAATGAGAGATTTGAAAGTTAATAAACTCGACAAAATACTTTGTTTCACGCGAAACGCAGATAGCGATTTATGCGACACTCAGAAGCGTGTTTCACTTAGTTTTTTTTTTTTTTTTTTTTTTTTTTTTTTTTTTTTTTTTTTTTTTTTTTTTTTTTTTTTTGAGATCGACATCCTTGTTCCGAGTAAACGAGCTGTACAGAAGGAAGAAACCGTGATTGGAACGCCTACACGACATACCCCAGTTCATACGGACTGTTGTTTTCCTTGAAAAGTTCTTCAATGGCAAGCAAAATACAGTAGATGAACTTTTGGGCTTTCAAGAAGAAATAGATGTTCCCCTCATATCAGTGAAGTTGTCGGTTCCATATAGCCGATTCTTACAACTTTTGGCACTTTTTATTTACACCGTAGACGACTGTGAACAAGATTTTTTGTCTAAGCATATGACATACAAAAGCAAGTAAGAAGGTCTTATAAAGGCATTGTATCATTCACTAATATTATGCCGAAGGGTGTTTTGCTGCGCAGAAATCAAACAATGAATGCATCTTGATGCTGCTGATATTTGTGCCATATGAACAGAAGTTTCGCCACAATGGGGTAGGTTTTTGGTGAGATCTACTTCTTTCATGCATGGGCAAGTCTGATGTTCACACGATGAAAGTAGGGTGATTAGAAGCCTAAAACAAGTTTTATAAAAACTATATGCAAATCTCAGTTGTTACGTGGGTGCCGAAGTCATCATCATATCTTTCGGTCTTAGCTTTCCAATATTGAAGCCCTTCGTTTCGCTGTTTCTTCTTATCCGACAGTCTTAGTTCGACGTGTTCCGAAGGCAGCTCCTTCATTACAGCTTTCAGCTCCTCGGGTATAGCTATGCCCAACTCTAAATTGCTTTGATCATTCGTGTATTGCTTAATGTCGCATTATCACACGTACTAAAAAACAAATATGTGGTCACCACAGAGAGGGTCGTAATCGACCACCTATACCAGCTCCGCACTAGGCTCCTTATTCTTATACACGGTTGAAAATTTACTTAGCAAGGCGTAAGGCTTAGTGCCCCTTTGCATACATACACACATGTGTGCGCACATGAGAATCTACGCCTATTTACCCCTCCGGTAGTTTCTATCGAAGAACACTGAAGCTAGGGTCACGAGGTTCGGTTGTATAATGCTCACTCAAGATTGACCTCACTTCGCGCTAATTCACCTCCTTCAAGATAAGGACAGATACTAAACACTAGAATAAATTTTGCATGCAAGTCACGCTGCTCGGACTTCACTTGACACCGACCTGGCCGCAAAAAAAGCTGATCATTCGTAGATCTGTCCAAGCGGCTCGGTTAATTAAAACATGAAGACACATTTGTCTATTATTTGTGGCGACATATGAACCCAGCTAGTCAGATAAAGAGAATGTGAATATGCATATCGTGCTAGATGCTTCGGCACATTCTTACACTTGTTTTCTACTATTGACTTTTCTATGAAACTTTTCTATTGACTTTTCTATGAAACCGGTCGCTTGTTCGAATGCTGAACACGAACCTCGATTTTATTCGCTTTGCGACATGATTCGCTACTTCTTGCAAATGTGAATTCCATTATATCCTTATGTACTCATCCATAAGTCAATTCGCAACGAAAAATACTCTTTAAGTACATTTGATGCGTAAATGTTTTTCGATCAGGCGAAAATTCATGTTCAAAAGTGAAGGAAAAATCGATGGAATCTCATCGCAGCAAGCAGGCATCGATTCTCTTTAGTTTCAGAGTTGAAAACTCAAAGGAGTGGCAACAAAATTCATTCAACATAGGCTGTCACTATGTTGCATGTTTGGCTCGGTTACCTTTCTCTTAGCCACAGGTGCATGCTTTGCATGGTACATCGGATGTAACTGCTTGAAACAAGATTCATGCTGAGACTACCCACTAAATTTCAGGCTTTTCTGGTCAGCGATTTGAAACTAGCGGGTAGGCAGACCACATAAGTACACATATGTGCACACAATTTACAAGTTCATAAAAAGAGAAACAATGCTAGAGAGTAAACCGCTGAAAATGGATGTCGATCGACTCTTTTCATCACCTTGTTATTCTGTGGAAATGCTGGTTGGCAAATTTCCGGTGTTGCGGACAATGTCATCAGTGCAGTATGCGGAACTGATATTAATTGTTTTTCCTGTCTAGTTTTTTTATTTCATTCGTCTTGCACAAGAGAATGATTTTGTTCATTACACGTTTCATTGGCAATATCTAATTCTACATGCAAACCGTCAGATTTTTCACATCATTGCCTTCCGTGATTTATTAGCTGGCAGCATTACAGTTGCATGAAACAAAGATTTCTAGAGCGATTCACAAATTTCAGTGACAGAAAACACAAGTAAGATTTTCTAGAAGAATGAAACTTTAAATAGTTAACCTCCAACGAGCGCGCTATTTTGCTTGATGAAAAGAAGCAGCAGCTGTTGGTCGCTTGTGAGGCTGAGTGCGTTCTTGTCGTGACGGTTCCTTTGTGCAGATTGGGGCCACTCAGCTTCACATTCCTTTGAATAAAATTCTGCATGTTTATATGATGAATCAAAAAACCGTAATTCAATAGTGCAAATTCAGCACGACCTCCACAACGTAATATGTTTGACATAGTGATAAGTTTGGAATGGAATATTCTATGTGCACCGAACACTGATGAAAGCCACTTTAAACCTCTACGTTTCGGTCCACAGAGGCATCAACTGAGTTCAACGGTGTTTGATGCTGGCCCCTTGAGCCGAAATGTCGCATAGATATACAAGCTTCGTTCACTGCCTGGTGCAGCCCCATTACTCCTGTGTGGAGTTAATACGATACGGTCCGAAAAATGCATCTTTGCAGCAACACTGCGATTACTCACACCTAACAATACATTTAGTGGTTGCATCAACGAATGTTTACTAAATGAGTACGAGCTTTTCATGGCTCATCTTTTATCAAAATAAAATTCATGGAAGATACCTGAACACCCCTCAATTACTAAACTCTTTCGAAATTTAGGCTCTAAAAGGTTCGAAAACCGTGACGCAGTGTGAGACGAAAACCTCAGTCATGAATGAGAGTGCCAGTGCAAAAAAAAAAAGAGCAAAAAAGCAGTAAAACCTGTTCGGATGATACATTAGTGGTGGTGTCTGAAAAAATTTTGTTTGGAGGCCCGCGAGTTTTGGGAGTCTACAAACTCTAGAGGCAATCGAGGACCGCTCGGAGGCTACTGACTTTGGAAGCTAGAGAACCACGGTACCCCATGGAATTGGAGGGCCCTTGAAAACTGTTGGGGAGGCTCCCGAGGTTCGAAAACTTGAATAAAAACATTCTACTACATCTTCCTCCTTTCTCCTCCAGTTTTCGTCATATTTTTCGTCGAATTTTCTTGGCTTACTAGGAACAAGGATCAATCCAGTATTTGTCAGGCTTCTGAAAGTGAACTTTGAGCGTTCACATTGCTAGGAATCGCCTTTTCTCAATGATCTGTTAACGGCTGAACAGCGATGATCTGATCGCCAGAGTTGAAAATGTGCCAAGTGTGCCTAAAACCGCACATCCTCGGATGATTTTCCCTCAACATCTGTGAAGTTTTCAATTCATTGCAGTATTTGCTCGCAGAATCTTCAGTTCTTTTCATGAAACGTTTACTGCCAGATTGCGGCTTACTTCCTAGAAACCTCACAGTTCATAGTTAGTAGTCTCTAATTGGAGTTAGTGGGCTAAGATTCCCATAATCGCTATCCATGTGCATATATTACGGTTCAGTGCGGTTTACATAAGACACAAAAGAGCCACATTAATGGCATCATTGATTGCCCATAGTTTACTTACTCAGTGAGTAAAAAGTAGTTCAAACAGACTTGCGAATATTAAACTTCTTGGCTAAAAATTTGGTAGCTGACGGTTATAAAGAAATGCGAACTGATGTTGGATTAAATATATATAGAGAACACTGAAGCGCAAAATTGTTATTCTGTATGTGCGTATCAATGAAAAAATAGATACCTGTTGTTTGCGTTGTTCACGAAGAACACGTTCATCATGATCTTCGAAGCCGCCATGTGCAATGTTTGGATCATAGGTGAAAGAAGGCTCTTCCAGGAGCACCGAGTTCGATTGCGAATAGCGCTCCGATTCATCGATTTGATGTAAATCTGCACGTTCTGATGTTAAAATGTGACAAGTGTTCTATAAATGGGAAAGACTGGATGAACTAGGAAAGGTGGTGTTCGTTAGGAGGCTACATCTGTGCTGATTAATTTGATTCTCACAAGATTTTTAGTCCCCAGCATTTCCAATGGGCTCTGAGAACCCAACAAAATGGCGACTGCTATCAAAGATTTGAACATAATACTGAAACATATTTTCACTAAAACCGAGTGATCTGATACTTCAATAAGCGACCTACTCAGTGATATTTAACTTGATATATGAAACAACCTAGTTCTCTCTACCGGTTGGTTGGATGGCTGGTAGACAAAACACATATACCAACTGAGAACGATGTCCGCATAAACTTGAGACTGTTAATAATGGTAATTGTATTTCCACCTCCACATTCAACACGGCTGATACTGTGTTACCCGCATGCAACATGTGAAAGTTCCGTATTCTGACAACGCTAGACAGCACAGGAGCACCTAAATTTCATGCCTGAGGCATTCACAAATTGACTGATCTGCTGTGACATGGTGGGGTGCTGTGGGAAGTACTTGTTGGATGCATTAGGCCCGCAGCCTTTTGCGAGCCTTCCTGAAGTCCTTTTCACACTTCAAAAATGCTTCCCACCTACTTTAACAAATTTGTTTCCCTTCATTTCATATATGTTTCATTTTCGCACACTTCGCTGTCCACTTCAGTAGAAAATTATTCGCCCTCCAAATTCATTCCTTACAGAAGAATTGTGTTTGCCGTATTCTATTCTCACCGATTTGCTGAAGACAGAGAAAGAAATCAGTTTTGCTGATGTTATCCTGTGAAGCTGCCTTTCAAAGCTTTTAATCTTGATAGAAAACTGAAATGTCCTTCCCTGGTGGTTGGTGGAACCATTGATGTCTTATTAAGATCCCTGTTCGGTTGCAGTCTTGAGTGTCAAAAGGTTTTTCTAACGCACACACATCCAGATGTGCAATCCAACATGTCAAAAATTTTTCAGTGTTGCACATCACTGACATTTCATGAAAGAAATGCTGGTATTTGGGCTGTTTGCCAGTCAAGGAACTGGAAGAGAGCAGAAAAGAAATTGGCAGACCCTCCCCTCCCCCCCTCTATGCAATTTTTTGCATTGGAAAATTTCGCCGTTCTTAAGAACGGCGAAATTGTTCTGGCAGGTCTTGTCATCAGACAAGACCTGTCAGAACCATTAAAACAGTAGATATTTTGATAAAGAATCTGCACTGGTTCACGAATATTTCTGGCGAGATTTTAATTCCGTCAATCGCGCGCAAGGCGTTTGAAAAGTTTTACCTTGCGACTGCTCCGCAGGCCGATCAAATCAACAGCCTCATCGTTTTAACAGCTTTCGGCGCCGATACTGGTAGTCTAATTTTTGAGGATGAGCTCATAAGCATCTTCATACAACAATTTCTACTTTCCTGGCTTCCTGGTGCACAGCTGGGTGGATTTAAGCTGCAAAGGTTGCACGAATAACTTTGCCATTTTCCACTTCTTGTGCATTTCACAGGAAATGCCTCGACTGCATAAGCTCTTCGTTTCATCCGTTCGAGCATACCGCGCTTTATAAAGTAGCTTAATCTTATAGATCTTTAAACATGAACGTTGTTCGTATTTGAGCACTTATTCGATGAACTCACTTTTCGTCGGCGTCAACACATATTCAAATCTACTTTTGGCAGCTCCAAAATCGGCAATCGATTCTCGGCTTACGGATTCGCGAATGCGACTGCGATCGTACCATGGTTTGTAATCGAGTTGCATGGTGAGTGAGTCGAGCGACTTGCCCTTGTGCAGCCGCACTGGCGAACCTCCACGTTTCACCATCAACGACTGCAAAACCTGATACTTAGCAGTACCAAAAAAGACCAAACGGAAAACCTAGGTAACGGTCTAACGGGCGTACGGTTGATGGCAAAACATCCACCAAGATGCGCTACTTTTTTATCGGCTCATATGTGCCACGTTCTTTGCAACTTAAAACTCTAGTTGAACCTATCACCTTCCCTAAACTACTCCCACTTCCCTGCTTCTTTCTCTTTCGCCTTTCTAACTGCAAGCCTATAGCAGCGGCAATGCTGCTCATGGATTTTCTATGGATGCACGATTTTGCTTGCAGATTCAAATGGTTCCTTTATTACTTTGTCAGTGGAAATAGATTTCGCTGCTGCAGGTACATTCTATTGTTGAGGCGCTCAGTGCATGCAGAAGAAATGGCACATGCTACACGCAAGAACCGAAATGCATCAAAGGAACAACACTTCTCTACTTGTTTTGCAAAGATAAATGAATTCATTAAACCTTAGCATGCTGCGCCTTCTTTTCGTTCTCCTCACGTTTCTTCAGTCTATGTGGAGGGATCGTGCTGTCGGGTGGTATTTCAACACTGGATTTCGAAGCAACCAATGATGCCGACAGAGCGTCGTTTGATCGCCATCGAGGAAATCCGAAAGGTCGTCGCCGCGTCGTTGAATCTGCCTGCGCAGCCTGCAAATGAAAATGATCATTGTTTATCGACAACTTTATAAAGTGCGTTGCGGAATAAGATTTGATGAAAGCGAGGAATGTTTAAAATATAAAGTAGGCGTATGAATCCGTACAACCGTGGAAAGACGTGCGGGAAAAAGGAATGGTGAAGTGCTGAAATCTACGAAATTCCTTCGATTAAACGTTCACAGTGCAACTGGACTGAGTTCAATGGTGCAATTTATCAGTATGTAACTGTCCTTACCGTTTCGAAAATGCACAGCAATGAACCTGCCTATGCAACACCAATGTGCACAGAAAAATTTGGTCTACATCGTGAGTGCTGTTCTGCTTTTGAGTGAGTCCGACGAGAAAATTTCACAAAAGGTAATACTGAGGCAGACATTATATGCACCTACTAGCTTTCAGGTGATCATAGAATGTATATAATATTTTAAATGGTTCGCAAGATGAAACTGCCGAACACAGATAAATGCGTCCAAACATCCATGCTTTTCACAAAAATCTGCAAAAACGCTCAAAATTGACGAAACTTATCGAAGAAGAATTCAGTATAGCGTTGTGAAACAAAAGTTTAGCTGTCACAAACCATAAGATGCGAGCTCATTCATGCGTAAAAATGCTCTTTAGATACTATGTAGCTCGATGAGACCTTTATTCTTTGCGTCCTCAACATGAACCATAAAATTCCGTCAATGTAGAGGAGTGAAATAGGTATCTAATGATGTGCTTCTATTCGACTTTCTATCATGTGAACAACTCTACTTATTAGCACATAGGCACCTAACTGCAGCGATTTCGCTCTCACAGTTCATATATACACGGCCCTTCAATCGACAACATCTAATAAATCGAGCTCACGCGCATTCTCTCGTCAAGTCGGGCGTTCGACTCCCAGTATTCCCTAATATGCGGCGTCCGCGAATCCAAAGTTCTTGCTGGGAAGCGCTCGCCATTCCAGTAGACAGTTGTTTCTAAAATTGATGCCCTCAATAGCACTACAGTGGGTGCCGTGAACATGAAATGAAACGTTGTACAGATGGGTCCACATAAGCTTTTGCATCAAAAATGTTTCCTTCGTATGCTTTTACGCACTTCAGTTTATTGCAGTATAGGCGAATTCGCGGATGTATCGACCACAGGTGAGCGACCTGTTTGTATGGCGTGCAGGCCGATAAACTTGAAAAAGTTTGACATCTCCACCCTCAGCCCCTTTAAAGTTTGACAACAGCCCTTTTAAAATGTTGAGAAAGGTAAGGACAGTACTCATAAGTTAAAATTAGAAGAACTGGTGTCAAGAATCGAAGTCGAAAAAAATGAAGTGCTACACAAAAAATGAAGCCGACTAGCTGATTAATAACAACACATTGCCACTAAAATGCTATGCAGGAATTCACCCGAGATGAAGCTTATAGAGCACGAAGGACTACAATAGGTCATATTTTGATACACTCTCAATTTGAAGACAGCTTAATTTTATTGCCCACGTCAAGGTTCTTATGTAATGAAGTGACCGAATGTGTGATCCCCATCGACCGCGATCAGCACTGAAAACACAACTCACATAATTTGGTTGCCTGATCTAAGCACCCGATTCAGAAATAAATTCCTGAATTTCTTTTAATCAATCTATGTGAGCATGACTCCTAGGAGCTTGTAAGTGCCACAAGCCATTTCAGAATGATTTTTCCGAAATTCGACAAAACTGAGAGAACTAATTTAATGGCCCCTTGGCTACCAACTTATCAAGAATGCAAATTTGTTTGCTGGCCGCGCTGTTAAGTCTGCGATTACCAGATCAATCATCATTATGTCAACCTCACTTATGAAACCGGTTAGTCAAATGGACGGCATTCGAAAACGCATGTTGCGCTCTTTGTTAATAGGCATATACGTTAACTGCAGCTTCAGCTAAAACTTTATGCGAGCGCCATTGGTTTGTTGAGGATCGCAACAACTTCAGAAAATGGAAAATCATCGTCATCATCTTTGGTCCTTTCAAGTGAAGCTCACTGGATCAATATCCCAAATGTTCTTGCCTACGTGTGGTCGCCAGGAAAACGCTCGGTTACTGCAAGCAAGATCTGCACCATTGATCGTTTTCTAAATTCAATTGCCAAAGATGCTGACAAAACAGGAGTTCCAGCAATGTGTGTTCATCCTATAGTGGAATAAAATCAGTTGCTCTTTGTCTCCAAATTTGCAATTTCCTTGGATTTTCCAAGAATCGTGTTCTGGAAAAATCGCTGCAAAATGATTGCCAACCAAAGATTCAAGCACAGGACTTTGAAGGACATTTCTGAATGTTGGCAATGAAGAAGGTGGTGACTGCATCTATTCCCGCACTTTATGAGAGAGATTTCAATAATCCAAAGTCGCCAACACTTAGTGAGAGCAATTCCTTCGCATTTTCAAACGCATTCCATCCCTCGCTGTCAGGTGAGGTGATCTGATTATCGCTCCCATCATTCGAATTTTGAGTGAGTTGGAATTGTGCATAACCCACCGTTAATCACACTCAAACCAAACGAACTCCTTTCGGCCGGAAAATGTGATTTGGAATTGCTGAAATCTTTTAGTTGAGTCTCAAGCGAATTCTTAAGAATAGATAAAACGAGTTTTAAAGATTGGAATCCAAACTCTGCAGACACTTTGAACGATGCTTAATTAATTCACCCCAAGCATTAAAATGAGGCTGTGGCGTGAGAAAGCTTTGAGGATGCTCAAACCCAAAAATTCCTGGGATATTCCACTTGCATTTTGTCATGCTCCTAATTTTGCAAAAACTTCATAGCAAGACAGACTGGTAGGACGACTGGTTTTGGCCAATTCGAACGTGATGTGTTTCGGGACGTCGCGTCCAGTGGGGCCGTTATTCAGCATCTCACTTCCACAGGAGCTCTTCGCGATGGTGGACGCATCAGACGGGGCGGTTTGTGTATCCACATGTGTGTCAATTGGGATATTCATTTTGCTACCGTCATGAGAACGCGACCGATGTTCTGGAACCGCATATTGATTCTCCGATGGAGTGGAGGAAGATGTCTCGGCTGGGCTGCCTACAAGGAAATGATACATTGTTTTAAAAATTGAGCCCTAATGCTTGAGGAAATCTCTTTTTGATAGTTGAAACATCAAATGTTTTGCAAAACCTTGTGCAGGTAACATCTGAGAGAGTGATCCTTCCATCGTTCTATGAGACGAATTACGAACCCTGTAGTTTTCGGTCTCATAAGTACCATTCGCTTTTGGCTGCTACATTAAGGTGCTACGATAGGACGCATGATATACTCATCCTCGCTTGCCCGCCACTCAGTATCTCACCCATATTTCACTACTAGTTCTTCATTTTTTGTGGGCTTGAGACTTTGATTGCACCCAATTCTTGTTCGCTCACCTATCAACAGCGGAAAAATTTCAGCTTCTCCTCTAATGGATTTATCTGCTGTCACGAAATGCTGCAGAATCATCGACTTATGCGCTAGGGACAGCTAAATAAGTGGAACGGCCATCCAATGCTGTATAATAAACCTTACAACTCGGGGGTCAATTACGAACAATTTCATGCTCCTGTGGAAGTGTTCTGTCATGGAATAGACGCCTAACGTTTCAAATTTTTTGGTTTTCGGAGAAAGAGGATTTCAGTTCGGAAGAAATTTCCATTCAAGAGATGTCTCATTTCTCCTAAGTCTTGAGAGCGAAGTCTTTTATATAAAAAAGGCGTTGTATTCGAGGAAGTGGACATACATAGGTGTGTTCATTAAAAGCGAATATTCTGTCTTCTAAATATTCACATGCTGCACACGTGGTGAGAGTAAAAATAGGTTCGCCTCCTCCGCTCCCTCCACTCCCCTAATTTCCAGAAATTTTATGACTCATCGTTCTTGGCAAAAACCTTTTAGCTCGTTTTTCGTGTTCGTAAATTGAAAGGCTACCGGTAATCTCAAGGGATCTACTTTTATAGAGAATTTTAAATCTAAACGATAGAATTGCTGGCGCTGATTGATTCGCAAATGCTGCACTTTGGTGACATGCTAATTTCGTCAAAGAAGTGGCTGCTTTGCAATGTGTCCTCAGGACATATCCGTCTTGTGTGTAACTATCGTTTGCTTACGGCTCACTTCTGGAAATTGTGGTGATGAGCAGAGGAGGAGATCGTCGACGATCCGAGTGATAAAGAACCTTACTTTTACAAACGCTCTTCATTAGCGCTTATCAGACGGCTAAAAAAAGCTACAAATTAAAACCACAGTGGAAATTTCCACGTTTACTGGGTGTAGCTTTGGTGGTCCACAAATACATAAGTAAAAAGAGAGTATAAACAGAAAATTAGCATCAGCATCCCTCAAGTTCTTTCAACCCGGGAAATTGTTACAACTAAAAAGAGCCAAAAGGCAAATGAAACAAACCGGAAGACAAAGATGAGTGCCATGATGATTTGGGAATAGGTGAGTGGGTTTGTTTGCGATTGAAACCCGCCTTCTCAAGTATTTTCCTTCGGAATAGCTCAACATCGATCGCGCCATAATGAGCAGATTCATCATCCATCATTCACCTCAAAACTTATTTTAACTACCACAACTTACAGTCCATCATCAACAGGTACACCAATACATCACTATACATCGTATAAGCTAATCAGCGGCCGTGTCATCGTCGAGTAAACAATATTCGTCTTTCTAGGAATTCAAAGCTTAACTGAGTTGACAATCGCGAACGTGATTCACTTCATCGAGAGATTTAAATTTTAAATTGCATCATACCATCAAAAACCAATGAAGGTTTATCACATTCCCAAAACGTTTGCTTCATTCGAAAAGGACTGTTTTCACAAACGAGATTAGTTAAAACGTAAACCGCGTAGATGAAATTGGTGTCAACAACTGATCGCTCGTAATCGTTCATGAGTTGATGAAAGATTGCAATAGAAAGGATGTTGACGACACATTGTGGCGTCCGAACTGTACTGCTCACTTTAACAGATATATTCGTATTGTCGCAACATCTGTTAAGTAACTTAATTTGTTATTCAGCAACCTCTTGCATTATGGATACAATGCCTCAGGTAACAAGGTTTACTATGGAAGAAATAAAGTCTGTTTATCACAGTGTTTATAGGGCTCTGCTAAGTGTGGAACATTTAGAAGCGATGCTAACTGTCCACTAAAATGTTGACACGCTCTTGCGATTATGCTTCGGTTGCCCATTTTTCGTATGAACTGTAGCGGAAGTGCTGGATTGAGGTTAATTAGATGAAAGAAACTGGAAGACGCTGTACGCAGAACAACGCATATATTAAGTGAAAGCATGAAATTCAACCGCAGATTCAGCAAGCACAAATGAGTGAGAAAAACAAACAGGATATTTGCAACCAATTGACCAACGAGAAGATTCTCGCACCTTTTCACCACTCTATGAGGTTTCTACTCCTTTGACTCGCCTTCCATCCTATTACATACTGTGACCTTAAACCAGCATGTGCACTTATTTTGCTGCTGTTCTGGCCGCGAACTGATTTTTTTTTTGGTCCACCAGCTTACTCTGAGATTTTTTTTCGCATCGAGCCCCCTCGATTTCACAAAAAAATTGCTCACGATAGTTGAAGGTGGAAGCGAACTCAGAAACATCCTTCTGCGCTGCATCCCGCTCCAACGCCCACCCCTCCACCCCCTCGTCCCCTCCACCAGGACGCGTTTCCACACAGTGGCACAAGTGAAAACTGATTCCAAATTTTCAATCAAAATGTAACATGATCCACTAAGAATTAAAAATTAGGCACAATATTTCGTCAGAATTAGAGCATTCAAACGGCACTCCCGATGTTTTAGCTGTATCATTGTTTTCATTATTTTTTTCTTCACATATTATCGCAGAACACATCTGCCAGATGAATGAAGAAACGTGGGAAATGAACATAAATTTGTGTTGGAAGTTTTTTGTGTACCATTTTGGGTCGCTGCGATTCAATAGGATTCTTGGTGCTAGCACAAGTGAGTATGCCATAGTGGCAAGTGATTCTCTCTTGAACATTTCTTTCGTCAGTCAACCTATAGTTACTCACAAGGACGGAGGTAATTCAAAGAATGTACGTCAAAGAGTGGAGGTATACCAATTCGTGATTCGGCATAGCAAAGGAATCAGAATATACGCAAGCTGCATGTAATGCCTTGCAAGTGCGCTTTGCGACCAACAGCATCCACAGTCGGAAAGAATGTCAGCGTATGGGCCAAGCAGTGAACGAATATGTCACAAAAACAATTTCATTACATTTGCAAACTCCGTTCAACTCATGCATTCTGCAGTGCGGCATCATGAAAGCAGATATTTGCACAATAAGCAAAAGAACGACCGGTCATGCACAGTGTTCGCCCTAAGAGGACTACAGCCGAGGCAATCACTTCTTCATCCTTTCCCCCGAATACCTAAGATCCCATCTCCCTCTCGCTCGCTCGGACTACAAGTCGTTTTTTTACTTTTGCAACTTTCCAAAAATTAGCTCAACTGCTGCCACCTTTCTAAGAATTCGGACGCGCGCAATTCTTTCTCGTTTATGTCAACATTGAAAAGTAAGTGAGTAGGCACACGTCCATATGTACAACCCGCTGCGCGCATGCGAAATAAAAAGTGCGGAATATCTGACTCACTGAAGCTACAATAAAAAGCAAGTAGATGTTAAACTAGCAATGTAAAAACTTCAGCGAATTAATAAAAAGTTTCATAAACACGTCTTAGAACTTCCTTCAAGCCACCATTTAGCCTCCATGGCAGAGTAAGAGCTATTTTAATGAAGTTGTCCAATTGTAATACTCACCTATAAAAAGCTGTCTGAGACTGCACAAATAGCAATAAGCTTTACGAGTCCCTTTTTGTGGGTCACTAAAATAGCTGAGTTTCACGAGTCGGGACCATCTGCCTTATCTCACAAACGGTCCCGACCTCTTTTTTTATGGGCCGGAGTCATAACCTACTGAGCTATTGCAGTAATTTCTGGACGTCGTAAAGGAGTTTTTTGACTTGTTTATCGGCTTCAGTTATCAAAGTCTTAGTGCGAACAAATTTGGCTTATTCCATTTTCCACATGTGTGCTTCTCAAGCGATTTGTCATCTTCTATGTGAATCATGAGGAAGGAAAGCTCAAAACGAGTGCACTCCTATGGATATAAGTTGATCAAACCTACGATATCGTTTTTCCAGCACATAGTTCTTGTGCTGCATCCCAAATCACAGTCCCAAAGAAAGCATACTGATAGCATACGAACAGCTAAGAAGATCAATTAGAAATTTCTGCATAGGAATGATTCAGTGTGGTGGTTCCTTTTTCATCTATGCAGGCAACAACATTTTTTCATGCATGCGTCAGTTCGCGCTCACGTCGCAAAAGGTCAAGTTTCAAAAAAAAACCTACCATTCTCATAAAAACATTCGGTTATATGATGCGAACAACGCGTTAAAAAAGTCTTTTCGGTGTTCTCCTTCCGAAGAATTCAGTTAGAGCTTCTGAGAAATCCAAACTCAGTATACCTGGAGGGAAACGTTGTAAACAGTTTGAACATAGTTTCAGCGTCACCGGTGGAGATGGTAAGGCTGCGTTGTCAACAGAGGCGATGTACGGAGGATGGTGTATATGTGAGCGTCGACCGTTCATCCTCTGCCTTCCAGAGTGTAAAACAAAATCGCTTTGCAGTCAGATGAAAGAAATGAAGAAGCTGAATGTTGGCGTAGAGAGCATACAAAAGACAGTCGATGAGCGGTGTCTTGAAATGTGCTTGCATTTTAGAGACTGGACTGAGGGGGTGAGGGAAAAGTGCTGCGCAAACTCGTATCGTCCACCAACACTCACTCACCTCTGCCCCTCTCTCCAACACTCTTCAAACTCTAACTTCTCCAGAAGATGGCCTTTTCTAAGCAGTTTCGCAAACTTCTTCAAGCACCATAACGGCGCACCAATTCAGCAATGTTTTTTCAATACTATTTTAAAAGATTGCGTTTATCCCCTATCTTGAGCATTCTAAACGAGAAAACACTCCATCTGAGAAACTTAGAAACTGGGATAAACGTTAACTTAGGAAAGGAATGAGACGGAATTAATCTCGCTTCAAAATCTCCGGATTGCATATCAAGTGTGAGCTAAAGAGAAGTCAGAATAAAAACAGCTGCCGCGTATGCCGAATTTATAGCACTAACTCACGAATGATATTTGCTGACAGTCGCACTGTTCAGGTGGCAGCGGAGAATACCACTCACTTGAAGTGCAAAGCACTTCATTTTTTGACATTACTTACATAATATGTGGAGGTTGGGAAAGTAAACATCAAATCGATTGTAGGTTGAGGTTGCTTGTTGCAACAGCAAAAAAAACACTAGGTGCTCCGATCTTGAAGATGTGCCATCTTCATCGACAGGAGTCAACTTTGCCAGTTCGTAAGAAATATGGCCAATAAGAACCTTTGAAGGAAGCTGTATTCATGGACTGTAAATCGAGTGTCATGACAGTTTGCTCAACCGAATCTGGTTTTTTGTTGAGTACATGAACGAATTACGAGCGTTTAACAGAGCGTGGAAGTTGATGGTGAAGTTTGTCGAGCGTGCACGTGCTGTGAAAAATTTTTTTGCCGTGGATTTGTAAAACTATCTGAAGAGATTAAAGCAATAATGAAAAACTAGAAGAAATGACAAATGTTAGAAGTGGCTCAAGTGGAGTGTTAACATACATTCTTTAAGTTCACGGATTTGTCCTCCCCCTCCCCCAAGTGGCAGGCATCTTTTAAAATGCGATCAGTATGATCGATTTATTTTATGTCTGCTGAATAAGTTCACCTAATGGATAACACACGATGAATGGTGCAAAATTGCACCGGTGGTTGTCCGCAGAGGCTATGTCTTAGTTCAGACAGACGTTATTGGTGGAAAATAAACAAAAATGAAGCGGTCTTACCGGTCGTGCTGATCATATCTGACGGGCTGTCCTCAACGCACTTCCGAAGTAGTAACTAAATTCGGATAGTCGGTCTACTCGTAATGCATGATTGGCCATATAGATCTCTGGATGATGTACAAACCTTGAAGGCCTTTGTTTCTCTCCAAAACCGTGCCTATAAATGTGCCTTTTACACATGTTCACTAAGTTAACGGTTCTGAAGCTTGCTCAGAATGTTGAGGTTCCATGTATTCAATGACTAACCTCGAGAACTTTTCAGAAAGAAAAGATTTTGGATCAGTGCAGAAAGGTTCTGTCGTGCAAATGGTCTAAAATCGCATTGACCTCAAAAAGAACGTTCTTTGATGCTGCTTGTGGTCGGCCTCAGCTCGCCCAAAATCTACACACCACATTTCAATGACGTGTGCTGCAGCAGCTGCCATAGTGAATGGACCATGGTACCACCTCAAATGACAGTTATCGGAGAAAAAAATTTCAGTTCTGCTACGGTTATCAATTTACTAAAGAAATTTTGCAGCACGACTATCTAATGAAAGCACTGATCGCAGAACATAGTGCGATTTGATTTGCTGCTAGTCCAAACAACTGGATGAGACACTGAAATGATGCATGGCAACCTGCTTGTCTTGAATACAGGAAACGGACTTGATTTATATTCATACTTGTCAACAAGTAACGCTCACCTTTCACAAAACACAACTACTCCCACTGTGTCTTTCAAACGAATGCCAAATTTATTACGAGCTTACCGCTTTTGCGTCACACTGTTCTACGGACAAATCGCCATAGTGGAATAAATTTACTCACTCATCTGTTGAAAAATATGTTTTAGCTCATTTTTATGCAGAGAGCCTATATTTCTGCTAAAACGATGACTATCAAAAACAAAGAGCAGAATAGATATTGAAATTTCGACTTTGAAATAGTATTTCTTGAAAACTAAAACGCTAACTTTTCTTTAAACTATCTTCTACAGAAGTTGAATTGCAAGTGCACTTGAACTACCCAAGTTAAACAGTCGCCCAAAGAGTGGACAGCCATGCTAACTGGAAACAAAATCAAAAAAGAAAGAAAGGAAATCTTAAAACCGCTTAAACATAACATAAATATAAAAACTGTGACAGAGTGAGTTACAGGAAATGTGCTCAATTTGTACCTACCACGAAGAAATCATTTTTGAATACCCGCCGGTTCAGGGTTTCGCAGTTCTCATATCTTACGAAAACTGCGCGTGGAATGAACTGTTCATGATGAGTTGCTGCCTCGCAAGCATAATTGCAACGGCGTTTGCGTAGCAAGGGGAAACGGATGGCCTAAACTCTGCCTCCATCTAGCTCCTAGTCGACCGACCTCGGTTTTCGTCTTGATCGCTTCTGTGGTTCCGGAATGACAGCACTTTAACAGAATTATTCCGATTTTTTCGGGTTCCGCTTTTTTCGCCCTCCGCCCTTGAGTTGCCCCCAAAGGATCCGCAAATTTCTCCCCTTTCGAGACTCGACCAGGTGCTGTTTGATCTGCCAGCAAGACAAGAGGCTAAGGTTTTTATTAAGCATAGTAACGGCGGAGGGAATAATGTGACGGCGTAGAGGGGGGAAGGATGAGTGGGAGAGAGAGGAAAGGAAAGGGAAGAGTCACCGCTCCTACCTGCCCTTGGCACGATAGTGCCACTTCAGCATCAACCGGCACCTTGCTCTCCTCACGCCTCAGCCACTTCTCTGTTCGACTGCGAATCGCTAAGGTTCTAAGCGGACACGTTACGCAGACAGCTAGAAACACACTGATTGCTTGTAAGCAAACATGCTTACCTTCTATACGCACCTACCACTGCCTTAAGGCATTTTGCTCTGTCTTATGGTCATTGCTGGTCTGCTTTGCGCGAAAGCCGTTTATCTACAACTTATTGATCACCCCTTACGTCGTCGATAGTGTTGTTCTCACATTCAAATTGAAGTCGTGCATATGCTCAAATTATGTTTTCATTTGTTGTCACCGATCAGCGATTGTTCTCGTTTTGTGAAAAGAATGTATATCCTAGGCGCATTTCAAATGGTTTTTCTCGTATTACCGCCATTTACAAACTAATCTCTATCATGAGCTTCATTTCTTTCAGCGAGCTTGGAGGGAAGGAGAGAGAGTACCCGTTTTTCACAGGCTTCGCTTTATTTATTTTGCAAAGTGTCTTCTAAAAAAGACTTGGGAAGGGAACGGTGGTGCTTGTGTGTAATGTGCATCTGTACCTCAAGCATGTTGAATCTCCACGTCAATGCCTATCTGTTTGCCCCATCTGTCGCATCGGTTAATAATGTCGTGATTGACGACGACAAATGCAATTCATGTGGAGGCAATACTTTAAGGAAGCGATATGTGTTCATGTGTTGACCAAATAGAGGCCACTTATTTCACTTCACTGTGCCCCGTCATCGCAGGCTAGCAATACTAACCCACCAATCTCAGGCCAGCTTTATTTAGAGAGACGAGGTTTTGAGTTCTTCCGATTTTTATTTTTTTCGATTGCAGTTTGGACTCAGCTTTCACGAATGCCTTCAGTCGTTAACTGGCCGAATTTCTAAAATTCATTCAGTTGTAACCGAAATTCGATGTTTGCTGACTGCCTTTGGTGGGAGACGTATTGACACTTCAGAAATGTGCTCCACTTCCATCAAATTTCGGTTGCAGCTAATGCCTTCGGTTGCTTACTGACACAACGCGATCGGTTGCCAGGACTATCATAGAACCCATCAAGTAATCGAAAGCTACTTTCTAAATTCTGAAAGCAAAAATGCAGCTTGCTGGCATGAAACTTTTGCCGCTTTCGCATAATGTTCGAATATTATTTTCTCACTAACCGAGTTATTGTCTTGCTTGCGCCGAAGAGAAAACCTTAACAAATTGCAGTCCATCCCATATACCATTGGGCTTCTTCCAAAGTGGCACTCTACCTAATAGATTTGTTCTCGAGTGGCAATGGGACAGCATAAAATAATTTTTGCGTATGCTCCATCAAGTTTATGAATTACAATAATTACTACTTCTGTGATTAATATTAAGAAGTTAAAGTATTCGTTCAGCATCCTAGAAAAAAATATGTCATACAGACGCTGTGATAAATACACGGATATACATCTTTCACGAAGGGCATGACGCATGTACTCGAAAGTTGCAATTACAGAAGAAATAGTTGTTTTTAAATTGTTTAGCCGAGTCATAGTTGTAGCTTACAAAAATCCGGGAAAGGACACTACTAATTTCGAAAAATCCCACCCACGGCTAACGATCGAACATTAAAAGTCGAAACGCTTGAACGTTTTTCATACCTCAGGAATAACTCTTCATGAAGAGTTATTCTTGAGTCATTAATTTGTTGAACATAAATGCGTAGTACTGCAATGTAAGTACCGCTTGCTGTGACGCCGCAAGCGACACTCTAAATTTTGTTCGGCCCCTCTAAGTGTAAAATGATAGCAGCGCAGCTTCGCAATAGCGCCATGTTTGATAGTTTGTCCGCTCACCTCTACGTATACATGTTCTCATTTCTTAGGGTTATCAGAAAGGGTGTTGTTGAAAAGTGTAAAGCTGTTAGCTCTGCAGGAACCAAATTCTTCCAAAGTGAATAAGTAGAAGTATTGCATTCGAAAACCTCAAAATTTGCGTTCCCTTCGATAAGGTAAGCTTATCAACCACATTGAAAGTGCTTATAGACTTAATTTTCTGTGGCATTCACCTAGTGTGAGAAAACATATACCCGAACTTTCTAATGCACTTCATTTTGTTTTTCTCATAGCTCGTTTCATGCGCATGAGTATTGCGTACTGTCATGGATTCAACGACTTCTCGCGAAACTTTCTGCTTACATGGGTGTAGCGTTCACAACTGCTGAAGTAAAATTAACTGCACACAAATCACGAGGGTAGAGCAGAACAAATTGATTTCAAAATTGTTCCATATTCATTGTGCTCAGCTCACATGTACAAAGAAAGATGATCAAATAAAATGAAGTCGAGTTTATTGACAATCAGTGAGAACATCTTCTTATTGACCAATGACGATGTAGCAGCGTTGACTTAACTTCAAAATGGAATTTCTCTGCGATTGCTCTGCACAACCGATGTTGTTAGCAGTATCCACGTTTGTCGACAGTTTAAAATGTGAGCACAACGTAAGGGACCAAATATGGCTTACAGACGGGCACTGAAAAACAAACTTTTAGGTAATCGTGTAGCTGGAAACATTCAAAGAAAATCCCAGAATTGCAATTAACACACCCTACATTTTTTCTTAGTGTTTCACAACCTTATTGATTTCACACATCACACAAGACACCTCCACATAGAGGTTCCATCCCGATAACTTCGTCCTAATAAAATTACACATCCCATTCGCTGAACACTAACTGCACCGGAAAATCCTTGCTTGCGCTTCGAATTGGAGGAATGCGATAAATCAGCAGTAAGCAGATGCAGTGGGCTAGTAAATCCAAATTCTGATGCCCTAAAGCATTACTGAGTTTCTTACATTTTAGGAAAGTCTGCGTCTTGGCCTAACTTGCTCTATTGGCTCTGCGCACTTCTCCTTAAGTTTTAGATAGATTCTTTAATGGAAACAAATTTTCTATCTAATTCGATTGCAGAATCACTACCAATAATACGTCATACTAAAGGCTTGCTAACAATTTCGAAGCTTTCCTACACGTGCAATCTGTGAGTACAATTTGAGCGTGAGCTTTGTTAATTTACTGATGTTACTGGTTGGAACCAGGGGATGCGATTTTAGGAGATCCTTTGAGCAAGACATTTTACGGCAAGTCTGAGCTTTCGTGGGTAGCAGTTGAAAACGCCTGCTATGCCAAGAACGGCGCTACTAGTAGCAAAAAACACCGTTGTTCTGTTAAAACTATGACTATCGGTAAGCATATTTGGTGAAGCGCTTGCACCCTTCAAGGAATGCTAATGCCTACATTCTTCCGGGACGTTGGGAAACCCTGTTAATCGCCATGAACCGATAAAACGAGTCACGTATATCCGTTTGGCGCCATGCGATTATAACGATATTCAGAAGGCAGTTGAAATTACAACTGATCACACTAATGACCGTGATCAGAGGCCGTACGTCGTTCCCGAAGAACGAGTCGACGAAGTACAGGAACGTGACTGGAAGTACGTAGAGAACCAATGTAAAAATACATGAGATACCCATCGTGACTGTGAGTCCTAACTGACGCTTCGAGAAGGCGGCGAGAGCTACTTCATCCTTCAAAAAAAAAAAAAAAAAAAAAAAAAACAAAAAACAAAAAACAAACCCTGCTTATCACTCACCGAATATAATGTGAATGTGAAGTGCAAACAACTGAATATAATGGTTAATTTTGAGCTCAGAAATTGTGCCTAATTTCTACTCAATAAATTTGTGTTCCACATCATCTTTACAGAAGGGAACAAGATGACAAATGTAACTGAAATATGAGATCCGCTTGACTTATCCCACTTCTGAAAATATCAATTCTAATTTCGTTGCCTGCAAGAGATAGAGAAACAGGATAAAACCTCTCCTGAATGTAATCTCCGTGCAATTTCCCAATCATCATTTAGCCTCAATAACCGCGTATGTTTACCTCAAAAAGGGGAAGCAGTATGGCGAGATAGAAGGTGCGGTGTCATCAGTTTCATCATTGAGGTTTTTCTGTTTACCAGTTGAAGGTGCTGAACAAAACAAGAGCAATTCTTCATCTTAAACAATCAAAATGAGAAACTTATCCATTCCCTTTTTTTTCGCGCCTATCGCTTCCAATTCATTTTTGTTTACTTTAGCTCGAATATGGGAGTCTCCTTGTGAAAACGCTTGAAGAACACTTCTCATGATGCGTTTTCCCGATTGTTTTTGTTTCGTTGAATATCCATAACGTAAGAATTGCTTTCTCATGTTAGGAGGTTTGGGCGGTGTGACGAATTTTCAGAAAAAAAAAACTCATGACGTGATCAACACGATGAACTTGTATGAGAATTTGCAAACCTTCAGATAAAGAATGGCTAAACCTAATTGAAAAATTTTCACCAGAACTCGGAGATGGTTTCAAACTGGCAACTTGATTCGATTCATCGAGTAGCATGCTAAATCACTTCTTAGAGACCACTACTGAATAAATCAGCTGATTCATTGCCGGTTTCGAGAAAATGAGAAACTTGAAATTTCAAAATAAGAGAAACGAATTGAATTGAGACCGCTTCACTGGAAATTGAGTGACACTCGCAGATTCAGTTGTAAATAAAGCAGAAACACAAAAAAAAACGAGCGTCTTTCCTGCTTGCAATGCTCAGAAGCTGCTCAATACTAATAAGTTGTGCCACCTGAGACTTCGTTATACACGTGGTCAGCCAACTGCTATCGAATCAGGCTTTAGGGCCGATAACTGTTAAGAGCGATGTTAGAGGGAAACATACACCTGAAAAAACATGAGGCAACACCTACTCTTCGATGTTCTCGCAAACGATGTTTCGCAAGAACATAGACCAGTATGTAAAGGGCGACGCTGCCGAATGCATTCACTACTCGGAACGCACAGAAGAAGCGGTTGAAGAGTGGAATCATACTCTCAGATGTCCTTCAAAACAATCACATCTTTCAGTCTGAAACATTCACTGCCTCGAAATAATTACACTGCAACAACTTCTTTTGCAATAAGTTATGCAAATCAACAAATTACCGTAAAACGACCATGTGCAGTTCTGAAAAGTATTCGACCTGTTTTTCACAAAGGCGTTGGAGGTTTATTCGAAGCAGAAAACAACAATACTGTTACGGTTTGTGATCGTTTGTGCATATGTTGACGAAACCGTTTAAAAATTGAATGGATCTTTGAATGTAGTTCAGCCCACCCTTTCAAAATTTCCTTATTTTCAGCTTTTGACTACTTGTACTGAAAATGAGGTTCATTTATCAAAGAGCAGCTGAGGCTAATATTATTGAATTTATAGAAAAGCTGCTGTGGTCTTGCTATAGACGACGCCAAATTCTAGCCAAATAGAGCTATTAGAGGTCAGCAACATGAAGGTGCAACAGAATTTGTGATATTATGCGATAAGCGATAAACCTCAACATGCTAACGAGGGTCCAAAGTTGACTAGAAAAGGCAGCGGCGCCGCAGATTGATGCAGCGATGAAATGCAGCAAATTAGTCGACTATTTCAGAATGTAGGAAGTCGGTTTACTTGAGTTAGGGAAACGTGGCGAAATGACTGACACAATGGACTATCGATTTCGCTCTCCCCTGTATCCTCTCCCACTCAACAGCTCCGTCACTAGTACTTTACCAAAAGATGCTGATCTTCTCACCAACAGAACGGCGAACATACTTCACGTCCCTCAGACATTGATACCGCAAAACTAACAAGTACTGGAGGCCACATGATTGCATTCCAAACAATTATCTGCAATCAACGACCATCACATCCGTTTTCTCTTCCGCGAACATCTTAGTGCTTTGCGCAGCGCCAGCGCACGTCATGGAAACAGCTTTTTTTGCAAAGGTCACAATTTTAAGCTGAGCTTTTGCTTGATTTTTCGACATATTGTAATAACATAGTACAAAATGATTAACCGTTTACAAAGCGACGCAAGTCATGTAACAAAATGCATAATATTTTCTCGCCTTCCTTACAGTTAACTGCAATATTTTAGCCACTCTAGTTCAATTATTAAGTTAGCTATTTAAAACAGAATCAAGGGGATATGCTCACCTATATTCGGAAAGTAGATCGGTAACTGCCACTTCCGTAGTTTTACTTACGTTCTTCGAGCCTTAGTTTTATAATGTATGCAATTCAAGCTATTTGCAGTGTTCTGCGAGAAGCTGTATGATGCATAATGTGTGTAACACCGGCCACAATTGTTCATTTCCACTCCTCTGCACCTATCGGGGTTCCGCCCACCACTAACAAGGTGCTGCGTTCATGTACCTCTGTCCAGAAGATCAAAGCCTTAAAATGCAATTGCAACCTTGAAATTCAATTGCTTTATTTCATCTGATTCGGGTCACAAAGGAAATGACAGCATTGATTTTCGCGCTCCTATGTGATGTGATGCCACGGAAAAGGAAACTGATTCAGTGCACTTTTTATTAGTATTCTCAGCCATGACATCAGTGCTTCATGGGATAAAGAATTTTAGATTTGGACCACCAGCTGACTACCAAACTGAAAGCGCTCGCGCATCGAACAACGACATTAGCTTGACGTGAGGCTTCAACTGTGATCGATAAAAGTGGTTATCTTTGCGTCACTTTGTGCCCTTTTAAGACATGCATAGAGAATGAATGTTCACACGGTTATCGCAATCAATCGTTACTTCTACGGTAAACTTCATCGGCTTTATTATTTAGCTGATGCAAACGGAAGTTGAAAAAATATTTCTTGATGACGATTCGTTCAGCTGAGTCGGTTGTTCGTTATTGCGCAAATACCTTCAGGCTGCAATTCAAGACAATTTATTACCTAATTACATGCAAGGTGGAATGCGCGATGAATTTGTATCATGAGATAACACGCATATGCTCAAAGCCAACAATTACAAAAAGAGCTAAGGCAAAAGGCATAGTTGCCAAAAGGTTGTCAAAAATATTGACATTGCAGCTGTTTCACTTAGAATTTATCTGATGCAAGACAACAGACACACAAACCTGGCCCAGTTGAAAGCGAATAGCGAACGAATGATATTTTATCGGGAAAAGCAAACACAATAGGCGATCAATGCTGATTATCATCAAAACAATGGCGGATAACGGTTGAACCCTAAATAATTTCATCCGGAATGCGTTTATATGCCCCATAACTCCGATTAAAAGAAAAGGCTTTAATAAGCTTCCAACTTTCTAGTAATTGCTCGATGTGAGAAACACACTCCTAAGACGATCGTACAATGATGCGGTTGTCTTGACAGTATGTTTCCCATACATACCATATTCAAAACTTTCAGATGACGGAATGGCGTTCGAACTCTTGGAACTTTGCGCAAGGGACGAATGATCGAACACAGATCATTCTCTGAACTTCTTAAGGTGGAATTTTTGAGCTTTTTCCTCTCCTTTAGTAATGAATTCGCATGCCTTTCGAGCATTGTTAACGGTTTTTGCGTTTTTTGATATAGCCAACGTAGGATCAGTGAGTAAAGATTTGCTGGGTATGGAACCTTTAACGGGGCTAGGATCGCTAATATAATAAGGTTTGTGAACCTCTAGAAGGAAATTATATAACGCGGTATTCGCTGTTTTGAACTTGAATTTCTAATGAGACCGAATACGGCTTTAACTGCCACATGCAACTACACGCTCCAACTTCTAGCGTGATTTGCCGCCTTCATTACCTCAAACAAAGATCACATGTTTTTACCTCGACAAAATAAGCAATGAAAGCAGTTTGTCAATAACGCGCTATTTATATATTGGAAAAGTTGCTCACCACGTTGCGATTAAATTCCACGGCATCAGCGCACAATAGCGCATGCTTTTATAGAAAGTATCCTCACTATATAAAACGACGATTCGTCCCAAACCGCATAGCAACGAAGTAAGACCCATTAGCGAGTCGACGACAAACTGTAAAGCGTGACTCTAAAAACACTTCCTTTCACACTGCACTGCTGTTGTGTTGAAAACGAGCGGTTTACGTCCTTCTTGCACTCCGTGAAACACAACCACCTTCCCAGTGTGCAATATTAACGTGATAACCGTCAACTGACAATGTATAAAATTTAAACAATCTGATTAGATTTTCCACTGTGGGAAAATTGGCAGCCCTTTAGTGCATGAGAGCTCCACCACATTGCCGATTTTTGGCCGCAAAAGAAAAATATGATCATAAGAGTCTGATTCTCACATGTCGCCAAATTACTGCTGATAACGCAAGGATCTATGCTTAAAGGAAGGACTAGCGAGAAAAAACTGATGTCGCAAATCTTCTTGACGAACGTGGTAACTTCTGCGCCGACGCAGTCTCTAGAAACAGTGAAGGTAACAGTGGTGCGCCAAGGACTCTCGGAGGGGGCAGCTATACCCGCTACTTGCTCTGAGTTATTTACGAAGATTTGATGAGTCGGCAGAGAGATCGAATGCGAGAGTGAAACAGCAAACACTGTCTAGTCTCTCTGAGTTGTACACTTGTATGCTTTTTAACGCTGCCCAAGTTATTGAAAAGAGTAACAGTCCGGAAGACCTTGCTGACGCATAAAATCGCAGAGGTGAAGACTGTGTTGTTTTCGCTTGTGGTCGTTCATAGCCTGTACAGGTTTGATCGAATAGAATAAAGGGATATGGATCTGTCGGTTGATGGGCTGATGATATGTCGCTTAACGAGCTCATGATGTCAAAGCCGGAGTGCAGGTGTGGTTGAGCTATGAAGCAGTATTTTTAACGTCCGACCACATTTCAAGACGACCATCCAACGTATCTTCAGTATGCTTGCGGAGATGGATGCTGAGCTCAATATGGGTCCAGAAAACGTTGCATTTCCCCATGAAATACCTTTTTTTGCAGATATTGACTGTCCTTCGCAGTTCGCAGCTGTCACTGCCGGAAAAGTTGGAAGGGCCAGCGAGTCTATGTTGCTCCAAGTTTATGAGGTAGTGGTGATGACATGTACCCAGTGTTGACTCGAAAGCTGATTGGATGCTAGGCAATATGAAAGAAAGGTACTTGAGCGACCTTAATTTGGTCACTGTAAGAGAGCTGCCTCCAGATGATTCAAGCGATAATGGCGTTGTCTTCCGCTTGACCACTTATTGTTAGATCGCTGTTGTGAAGTTCAACCTTGTGACTGGTTGTAAATATGACTTGAAGGAGTCATACCGCTATTATGGTCTTCATTTCTGCAGGAAGCAGATTTGTGACCGCATTGATGGCACAACATTTTGCTCGTACGGACATAGCACATTCCAGTATCATTCACCACAATCCCAGCATGGATAAAGTGGCCGATTTGATTGCCGATTTGATCGAATGAGGTTGTGCTGTTGATGAAGTTGCTGGTTAACTAGGTACGGGTTGCTTGGTGTAGTGATGATTGAACGAAATTCACTGTATTACCCCTATTTTCGATAAAAGTAGTGTCAAGGCAAAGATGCGACAATCTCTGAAATTCCAATTACGGTATTGAGAAAGCTTCTACATAACGAAGTTGGGTGAGGCCTCGAACGAACAGCTGGGTTTTCACCTGAACTGTTTGAAGGTTCACTTGAGAAAGGAATGATTGATCAACGCAGCATAATCTATAATCTCTTGAGCCGATGAGTTTTCGATGGAGCGGCACTGAAATCGTCGTTGAAATAAGGAAATCTGAGGGAGAGCTAAAGAGTTCATAACATGCCGACAAACTCGGAAAAGGTGAGATCAGGTAGATAATCTGCGCAGCAATAGTTTGCACGTGAGCTGAGTGTACGAAATCTATTCGAATTTGTGCAGTAAAGCGCATGCTTTCTTGGACTCCACTGCCTAGTTGAAATATCTGCATAGCACTAGAACCACTTTTCAAAAGCGCCATTTGCATCTTCTTAATGATGGAACTCACTGATGACATTATAATGTGATTCGATGCAGAACGAGTGCGGCGTCCCGGAAGAAACCTCCCGAATTGTTCCTCGCTGAGTTTAATCGACATCATTTCATGGAAATTTCTCAGCGCTTATTCACACTCAAGAACTGCACAGCAGCTGTTGTCAGGCACTAGTTCAACAGAGTCCCCACGCATTTTACCGGGTCAGCGAGACTCTAGCCCAGAGTGGACCTTCCTGGATCACCTCGACCCTGATGTGGCGAGAGCGCAAGCGGTCTAGTGAGCGAGAGCAGGAGGTGATCGACCATGGGTTTTTGACGTTGTGAGTTTCGCACTACCAGACTTCGCCGGCAGGGTCCGCAGGAACAGTGAATTAATAGTGGAGAGCGAAAGACTCTCAGAGAGGGAATTCGGAGCGTACCCAACACGCATTCTGAGTTCCTTGCGAAGACTTGACAAATCGACTAAGGTTTACTAGCACTGCCGAGATGCCGATGGCTACAACGAGACAGCAGACATTGCATAGTTATAATAACCCAGCCATTTATATTATTTTGAAGGTTGCGCCATTCTTGAATAATAGTACAAAGATGGATGAAAAGATGTTATAACGTTCAATCTGTGATTCAGTCGGAAATTCCCATAAGACTTCGTCCTAACAGCGTTGTCCTAACAGCAAATATATTTCTAGCACTCAGCTATCGAAACAGCCATATAAAGTGTTGCATGTGAAACTGTCAAACTCATAAGTGAATATTTTTATTTGCAATTTTGCTGCGAGCTGAGTGAATGTTTCAGCGTATTTGCATACGAAAGCGTTGAGCAATGTGCACGCTTTCTAAAAATTGAAGTAGAAACTTTTTCATTGCGCAATATAGTGTCACAGTGTGGAAGGCCTGTGTGCTTTACACAGTAAACGACAGAATAGGGCGTGAAAGTAGGGTTTTCTCTGCAAACTTGACACTGCTAAGTGGTGCGCTATTTAGAGGAAATGTGGAGGTGAAGGCAATTTTGCGTGTATCTTTACAACTTTTCAAATGCTGCTATGAAAACCACCGTTCTTTTGCACGCCAGATGAATGATTTGATGATTTCTGCCTTTTTGACCGAACCGATTATGATGCTGAATTTCCTGAAGGAGAACATTACGAAACCATTTTCTGATTTCGAAATATTTCTGGCATTTTAGATTTTTCTAGATTAGAAAAAATTTCTGAACCCTTTTACGAACTTCAGAGATCACTGCAAAACCTTTCTCTTACTTTAAAAGATTGCTCAGCGATTTCTGCGAACTGCACTTCCAAAAAGTATTTTCGTTTTTTGGAGCGCGCAGCGATTTAAAACACTGCCATTATCCACATCTCCATGTTAAATCGAGAATACGCCTGCATTCGCAAAGAGCGAGCTGCAACAATAAACATCAACAGACAACGTTTAAGAGCTTCAAATGAGACGTCCATATGGTATAAAATGACGAATATCAGCCTTTTTCTCTGATCCATTCATTTACAACCATCTGATGGAGGGCTTTTCCATTGCGACCGGTCGAACAAAACAGTATGTCATATGCCATGGCAGTGGTGTTGTGTTGTTTTCTCTCACAGAAGCAAGACTAAAATAGATGAAACATCGTCAGAAGCCCCTTTTACCTTTTCAAATGTCATCTCGTAATGCACTTATTCATCCACACCTCATATAGATTGTACATCCTCCACCATTTTCGGAGGGATTTTCGAGCAAGTGGGAGGAGGCAGGAGCAGGGGAGAGGAGCAACAAAAGAGAAAGGAAAAGAAAACGAAAAGGGCAGAAAAGAAATGAATTACCTGCGTGAGTATGAGCAGATATTTCCGTAGAAGAATGGCAGAGCGTGCAATGAGCAGAACAAAGAGTAAATTGACCACAATAACGATCGATCCTTGAACAATATAAAAAACAAATTCCAATATCATAATGCTGCGCTGTAAATGCACTTCGGCTGCGTTTGACGAGTGATGTAGCTGAAATTCGATGTCACAGCATTCGACAAAAATAATCTTATCTTTTCTGTGAACTGAGTGTTCAACAACTTTATCTTCTGTTAATCTCATCCACAGAATGTTTCGCATAAAGTTGCTTTCATTCGAATAAAGCAGCGACGCTATAATAAAATGCTATTTAATGGCACACTCAGCAGGTGAGAACACCTTTAATGACAGCATATATGCAACCCACACTCTCTACTTATTCCTTTTCTTTGCCCCTCCGCTCCGACATTTACATTTCTGCGCATCCTTTTCTTTGCCCCTCCGCTCCGACATTTATATTTCTGCGCATCCTTTTCTTTGCCCCTCCGCTCCGACATTTATATTTCTGCGCATCAATCTGAAAATAGCGAAAATGCATTTCACCACTGCCTGCTTACTTGACTCTTAACACTTGAGGAGTACAAGTACATATATTTCTTTCCTACTTCTTCTGCAAGTATATCGAATCGCTTTAAAATGGTACCTCTTCCGAATATTCGGTCCTCATACTGTCGAAATGCACTCTTATCCTCGATGCTCTCACTCAGTCCCATAGGAAGGCATTGCGCTACAGCATAATGGAGGAATCCGTTATTCGTCAGATACTGAATACTAAAAATGGGCGCATCTGCGATGACGGGGAGGCTGCAATTGTATTTTACAGAAAAAAAAACTCCAACATTTAACGCTGACAAACACACTCGCCTGATACAGATGAGTATAGAGAACCTGCCAGCAAAGGGACCTTGTACTCTACACCCTTCGGTTCGTAGATCTCGTATCAAAATTAGACAGCAGGATCGAAAAATATGCAGGTTTATAGCATGACTTTTGCTGGATCTCAGCAATAAATACACGCTATAAAAAATCGAAAAAAATGCAATATTAAGGATGAAATGATCGAACTTCAAGCTGAACTTAGCCATTTCGGGCATCTTCTTTATTAGCACTACCGCATACACTGCAGAAACATTCAAACTTTCGTAAGCTGCAAATAGCCACCAATAAAAGTGTGTTCGTGAATATGATTGCCCTTTCTGCATCAACAACGTACCATCCACTAGCCTTCGGCGTTTGTGTGATATCAAATCTATCAGCCGCGAATGTGCTACCCAGACTGCATTTGAATTCCGCACAAACTGCACTGAAGAATTTCCATTTCTCTCAGCCAACAATATGGAAAAATATGGGCTTACTGCACCATTATTATCGGTAAAAGACTCCGTTCTAGGGCTCGGAAATTCGTTACAATAACGCGTCCCTGCCAGAAGCGTATTTTTGCAATAACTGACATGTTTTGAAGGTTACGTCTCCAGTAAATGAATTAGGCTATAGTACTTACGGTTCTTGACCTGAAACAAAACGTAAGACAATAAACACTGTGGCTGAAGGGCTTTAAATGTAGTTGGCCAAGTAGACGCAATCCCAGACAAAACCTCTTATGTGCCTCTCTCTATATACAATCCAAAATTCCTTGGAGTTATCGACGACCTCCTTGCGCAGTCGTTCATATGTTATGAAGATATCCCACGTCAAAACTAATAACCTTCGTTTTTTTCATTAATTTAGTTGTTTTCATAATTTACTCAGAAAACTTCTGTTTTCGGGAACTTCCGATTGATTTCTTGAATAAGTAACACCTTTTCGATATCCACATCAACTTTCCCATAGAGAGGTGATCGCAACAAACTACAGAAAGGTTTCCTTCATAAACGATTCAGTTTAAGTTCCATGTAAAGTGGCGTCATCAGACCTTTTTCCTAACTATTATGCATCAAGCAGATTATGGAAATGTTGTAAAACCTATAGGAACCTGTGATCCCCTGAAAAAAGTTGCGCTCTGTTAAAGAGGGAACGATCGGCAGTCTGTGAGTTCAGCTCCTTTTCTCTAACTACGGTAGATTCTAGGACATTTTTATACACGACTTATTATTGTGGCCCCCTACTGACTCATCTTTGTTTCTCCTTTCGAAAGCTGCAATGTATTTTTGAGAATAAAAGTTTAGTCAACTGATTCATTACAGGAAAACAAAGATCATTATAATAAATGAAAAGGCGCGTCGGAATCTGAAGCCAATGTACCCCTCCTAAAACCTCAAATACCCCTCGGCCAAGTTAGTCATCACACGTCTAGTTCGGCATCAACTACAGAAATCGTTTCACTGAAAAGATTGTGAAATGTTTAATGCAATCCTACGTATTGGGTGTTATCGAGCCAACAAAGAGGCAGAATGCAAGGGTCTTTTGATGAAAAACACGAAACGAAGAATGGAAGCACGCATTAATCCAACTCCATTTGCTTAGCCACTAATGCATTCGTCCAGAAATGCGGCACTAGTATTAGCTGGAATGCGTAAATTTGGAGATAAGATGTTAAGCCTCTCGACGTGAGGATCTCACTAGAAGACGATATTGTATTAGTGCTGATCAGTCACCATGGCACCTCTACGTGGATTCACTGGCCCCTTTACGTAAACTTGTCAGTGAAGAGTACCTTTTGTTACATAAGGTATAAAAGATCTGTTTTCGGGAGCAGAATTAAAATTACGTTTAAAAGAAAGAAGGTATGGCGAAGGAGTTATAGTGATGATTTTACCCCTGCAGACCCGAGGTTGAATATCTATTAGCAAAATTCAGCCAGATGAGGAGACTCAAATCCCTATTGCAGAGATCCTCAATCAAATACCACGTACAAACACGCCCAGCGAGACGGAGCTGCGCATTTCGCCATTGCACTGCACATACAAGTCATCTGGACAGACGCTGCTCACTGAGTTTCGACTGCTAGTGAACGGAAGCCCGCTTTGTGCCACGCGTACTGAAATGACTAGCTGTAGCCTGTGCCTTTCAGAACATGTTTTCAGCAATGTGGTCCAAAGGAGAGCCTTAAAACCTTGCTGTGACTCGCATTAGAAAGTGCTACGCTGATATTCTTCCACAGCAGGCAATCGTGGCGCAAGCGTCTCTCGGCGCAGGTGATGCAGCGGTGAAACTTCTTATCCAAGGATTGAAGAAGCAGCCTTTGGAACTTGGGGCTACACAAAGATTGTTGTATTGGTAGTTCCTGAAGACGTAGAGAATCCTTTAGGGTTCGAGAGGCGACTTTTTGGATACGATGTGTTGCCAAGATTACTGTCTTCAATACTTAGGACTTGAAAATAAGCAGAACCCTTAGATGACAGCCAACTGTGTGGTATCTACAGGCACGTTGAAAAGATTGGCCTGTGGAACTTGTTACGATCTGCATATTACAGAATATAGGTGCATATAAGCCTCAGTTATGAAAAGGCGCGACTAAGTGACAGTTAAAGAATGACGGCAAAACGCGTAGATGGCTAGAAATAAGCAGGAAAAGGCAACTCGACTCTGCTACTCTCAGAGTCTCAAGAACCGATAATCTAGACTCAGTAAAAGCCTCGCCACAGATTTTTCTGGTTAGATATCGCTGTTTAGATGTTCCCAGAAGCTTAATCTCCACATATTGAAGAGAGAAACCGTTCTCATGACTGATTTCTAACTAACTGATTCATTAACCAATTAACTAATTAAATGGAATCTCTATTAGAAACAACAAAGAACACTACAAACAGCAGTGGAAATGCTGACATGAATAGCGGAGCCAGCAAACAGACGGTAAGCAACATATATGAACAACGCCCAAACTCAAAAACATTTACAAAAAAATTGCTCCAGTCAAACGAACAAATGAAATGGGGTGAGTCTGGGCATCAACAAACACGTCATAATATGTAGGTTGGAAGTACAATTCTGAGAGAGCGGAGGAAATGAAAAAGGAAATGCAAAACTTATTTGCGCATACAATTTATAACCTAAAAAGTGCATCTCTGAGATCAGTGAGACCCGTCGGGTCGAGTGGATCAAGGCGACAACGAAATATAGAAACGTTTTATGGTCCAGCAACATAGTTTAGAGCGTATTCCATGTACGAGTAACTTTAAACTGGAAATGACTCCGAAGTGGAGCATATCTTGCGCAGCATCCGGCGATATTCCAACGTTTCAAGTTTGAAATTTCTAACGTTTCCAACATTTCATTGTAACGTTTCAAGACTCATTAATAGAGGTAGTCAAGCTACGTTCGGAGTGAAATGAACTGCGGCGAAAAAATTCGAGAATTAAATGCAAAGGAAGCATCGTTGCAAAAATGCTCGGAGTCTCTCAGAAATTACAGTTTGGCAGCCAATGAATCCTCCACGAATTTTGGGGTAGAAACAAGCTGGGTGAAAATAGCACGGTGACAATTCGCCAACAGCCAACAATATTCGAATGACAGCTACTGGGATGAAAACGCAGAAAAGACCCAGGTGGGTCTCCTGCAGAAATGCAATATTATCAGAACACCTAATAAGACAAAGAATGCAAAAGTTGCTTAGAAAGTGTCTCGGAAAAGACATCCGCTCAATTCGGCTAACAAGTCAAACAAAACTAAAAATGTTTCGTTACTATACTTTTTCCATATACGCGCTCAAAAAGTCCAGAAATTGGACCGTGACGAGTGCATCTATACACTTTTTTTTTCTGCGTTGGAGTCTCTATTCTGTGAATATACCAGTCCAAAAGACGTATAGTAGGGCACAGAAACTCAACACAGGTGCAAACATGGTTACAGCAGATTTCACTAGTACTTCAGATAGCTGCTTATTAGGCTGCTCGGCTGAGACATTACTCACATGTTCGTGCTGGTAGTTTGACGCAGGAACCGACGCATACCTCGTCCCCTCCTCACTTGCTCTTTAATACTTACAAGTTCAGCAGAGGAAGTCGGAAATACCGTGCTGAAGCTACCGTCTTACTGTGCAGCCGGTCATCTAAGCGATCGCTCCACGTTCATTGTTATCCCTCTGCAGCTGTTCCCGTCTTCATTTAAGCCCTCATGAGGTATACACGCCCTACCTTCCTTGTGAACTTAGCGCTGAAGTGTTCTTGCTCTCCAAAATGCTCTACTCTTCGCGAGGAATTCGACTGCTCCGACGCAGACTCAGCATCCTTCTTTACCCCGTCGGGCAACTTCCATTTTTTTCATATCTGGCTTTATCGAAGCCTAAGTTCCATTGACATACAGAATGAGCGGCAAAGTGTTGGCATCATGGGTTCAGCCCACTTGCATTTCAAAAATGCCATTTCAAATTCCTCTGCTGGGGATTCATTTAGTGCACTGCTTGCGCTCTTCAGGACGCACAATTGAAGCCAAAAATGTTTTTGGTACCAACAGTCTTCACTTTCAGAGCACTTCAAAATTCATTTCTCAACATGGGAAAGATAACACCTCTCCATCGCCTCTACATTGAAGAAAGAGGAGAAAAATTTACCCCGCATGACTGTAGCATTTATCGCTATTTCCAGTAAAATACAAACTTCCTATTTTTCGAACGCAGTCCGTTGATCAAGTGCACCTGAGATTAATTGCTTTAGCTTAACTTATAATAGTTCTGGAGCACTGGAATACCTCATCTACATTCTCTATGAATTTTTGAGGACATTGAGTATGTTCTTATTTACAGAATTATTGAAAAAAATTGCCTGTGCTCGAGAAAAGCTTCATTATTCAATTCCCGCACACAACCTCTGTGAAAAAAAAGTACAGAGTAGGAGTGCAGAAATGAGAATGCTCAAGCACAAATTGTCTCGCGATGGCATTAGGAAATGGATAAGTGTGCCGTCGAAATAATTATTCGAGTGTTTTATAAGGCGCTTCATGTTGCTTTCATCAAGTTCCATCCCAAGAAGGCAAGAACTTCCGCAATTAGCACTTCCTGAAGAGCAGGCAAATGGCCAGAGGCAGTCAAGAAGAGACCGATGTGAGTAGCGGAAAAGACAAAAGGTCGCATAGCATTTGGCATGGCCAAGCAAAGCCAGATTTGTGAACTAACAATCCTGATCGGAGATCAACATTTCATGCGCTAACATTGCATATGCGCGTGCATTTGTTTATGAACGAAACGTTGATTTTCCATTGAAGTAGGATCAGTGAGTGTATATATAAGCATTGAAAGTCTAAAGAACGAAAACACGAGATCTTGAAATGTACCGCTTTGATGAAAATGCACGCATCTTCCCAACATTCTGCCATCTGAGGCTATTTATCCATATTGAAATGATGACAGCAGAAATGAGGTCACTCGATAAACCATCACAGATGCTAATAATATCAAAGTAATGAGCAACAAATAGGTTTCAAGCCAGACGTTCTGGTATATCAGTTGACGTTATGAACATATAACAGCATACACTGAGTAGAATACCACAGCAGACTGCAAGGAAATACTAGAACCGCTTTTGACAACTTTTAAACAACAATACCTACAGGTAACCGGAATCACTTCGTACCGTGGAAGATTTTTCAAGTGTTGTTACCCATCCATCTGTCGTTTTAATGTCCGCATCTATGTGCACGTCTGTCTCTTTCTGTGCGTCGACACTGCGTCGGAACTACACAAAAATCCATTTATTTATTTCCCTTATCTGTCTTCAACTCAATCAATAAAGCGCCTGCATCGCTGAAAGGCCAATCAAATACGGTTGACAACTCCATCTTGTATACACCTGCTCACTGATCTCCCAATCAAATCCATTTATACATTTCACTGAAATTCGCCCATCGGTGCCCCATGGTTACCTATGAATCATTGGGTTCAAACGATGTGTTGGATGTAATATTAGGTTCCAATCTCTGTGAAAAGTGGGCTTCTACGAGTAATCACAATGTAATGTTCCAATAATTCCCCAACGTCCTATATGTTTGTCATTTTCTCAAATTTATTACAATTTTGATGTTTTCTTGGCGTACATATCAGTGTTCAATTGTAACCGCTTAATGCGTCTTTCGTTTATTTGCTTCGTTCTCTTTCATGCTTGCTTACCTGAAAAAAATATTCGGTGAAAGAAATAAATACTAAGAATTCGCCTATCAAGACTGCTGTTTACTTATCAAGGCTGAACGAGAACTTACTTATCGAACTTACTTACTTATCAAGGCTGCAAGAGCAGCAAAAGAGGTACGAAATAACCGTTCAGAGTTTGAGCAAAACTTTACAAAAGCAAGACAACTTATAGGTACGAATCTAACAGAACGCAGTAATATGCAAACGGGAGTGTTCTCGTATGTAAGTAGGAAAAATCTCGCAACAACTATTTGGTGGAATGGATCGCGCAATACTCTCCGTCAGTTGTTCATAATTGCTGAAATCGATTGTACTATTTGCCAACTAGTAGAATATTAACATGGAATGCGAAAAAAAAACTGCAAACACACATATGACTGTGTGCAAGTGCATTTTTACCATCGAAATTTTGTCTTCCGAGCAAGTTGCTATACTCAAAATTGTCGTCTACGATATACTAATGTTTTACACACTCCATAACATCGAATGGAGTCCTGAATTATGAGCTAAACAAAATTTGGAGGTTCCATTCAAAAAATTATTGTTTTCACACTGATAGATTCACACAGAGCATAGCAAACACATATTACCTCACTAAAGCGGTTCCACACAATCGAATATGATCAAATGCAACATACTATAACAAAATTCATTATTTCATTGCCATCGCATTGTCTTGCAGCAGCTTCTGCACAGCTTTTCGCAGCGTTTACGCCATTTTTCAGCTCGAAGGAAATAATGGAGAAACGGACTTTTTGTTATTTCTTTTCCGGTGATTTCTTAAGCTATGAAGTCTCATGCGAGGTTTCGCATGAAAACGTTTTATTGAGGGGCATATACGGGAACTCGCAAGCAAAATCAAACATATAACTGGTCGGCAGTGCCCATCAAATGTTTTAAAAATGATCGTCTAAATACAAACTAAACGACCTTCACTTCACTCTTCTTCGTTATCATATTATTGCCTGCATATTATACTTCTAAAGCCGTGTGATTTAAGTGTCCAGCTTGATTTCACTAGCGTTCATAAAGTACTTTAGAGTCTTCATATATTTCACAATTATTTGCAGATTTATTCGGACGCTTACTGCATTAATAGTGCTCAACAACAGATCCTGTGAAGCATTTTTTAGTGCTCATTTTTATCTACTTACTTACTCAATTTTCACAAATTCCGATGTTACGATTCGCACGCAGTACAAATTTTGATATCTTCACTTAATTAGTCCCCTTTCAGTTGGTTTCCTCAATTTTCAAATCCTTACTTCAATTACTAGTTCCCACTTACTTTTTTTCTCCACGTTTTCCACAAGTAGTTTCAGCCGCGTAATTTACGCCTCTCTGTCCGATGACTTCCCCTCTTTCAGCTTTTCCTCATATAAAATCAGCAGACTTGCATTTATATATGGGAGGGCTGTGCTCATCGCTTCGACAATGAGCTCAGAAACTACAGCTCTTCCGTCTCTGCTTAATTACAATGTTTACTCTATTGGAAACTATCTCTACATTCTGGCTTTGAAAGTACAAAAATTACCAGAAAATAGTCCCTAGCATCCTTCTCAGTCAAACATTTTGCCTGTACGATAGTAGATATCATTTCTATAATTCTATGCAGTAAGTTTCATCTCACAGAAATATTTACTGCAATTGAAAGCAGGTATTTATATTAGTTGAAAGCAGGTACTTATATTAGTTGAAAGCAGGTATTTATATTAAGCGTGGTGGAGTTTTACTGAAGCTTTTATTCTCACCCTAGCTTTAAATCGAACTTCTACTCTTTTAGCGAAAGTGTTGAAATTTGAAGAATGAAAAGCATGTTAAAATCCTTGAAAAACTTTGATTTTACGAACAATTCGAGACAAAAATCTCCTCAAAGGTGCAAAAAAAAAGTTTTTTTCTTTCAAATCCCCACGTTAAACAAATTTCAAACAAAACCAATACCCGATAAGGATACATCGCATTGATGAGAAAATGATCGATTCTAGCATGAGATATCCTTCTTTAATGTCACTTTTGGTTTCATGTAATACAGAAGATGGTGTGAGATGCACATAGCACGATTCAGGAATGACTGAAAACAATCCTTTAAAGAGCATAAGCATTAAAAGAGGCTGCAAAAACGTGAGGGACGGGCGAATGGTAGATGCTGCACCGCACTGCATGCTCGAAGCTATTTTCAGTGCGGCAGCGACATGCGCTCACATAATTAAGAGGCTTCAACAGACTGCTTAGCGTTGTTTGCATACACACACTGATGAGCTATATATAAAACAACTGGCAACTAACGAACTATCCCTTCGTATCGAGGATCAAGAACACTAGAATGAAATGAACCACGGAGAGGGAAAGACAGGAAATCTGACAGAGGGACAGCTTAATAGTCATGATCACAGTGCAAAGAAACGTGTTGTGAAAGTTGTAATGAAGGGCAACCCTCCATTCATTGGCTACAACAAACGTTGTTGCTAAGTGAGCTAATGTAGGGTATGCTCCTTTTCTATCATATCCACACCATGGATTTACAGACACCGTGTTGAACATGCCAAGACAAAGGAAGTATCGTTTCGTTCGTTTTGCACTGAATGCAAGCGTACGAGTAAGACGGTTAGAAAACCCGACAGTTGAAGGAGGAGATGCTCAAACAAGTCAACTAATCCAATACTCTCAGAATTTCGTTCTTGCGAAATTCACTCGATATGACTCACTTTTGGATTGCCAAAAGAAACGAACAGTATGGCTACATAGGAATGTGCTCGTTGAGGAGGAAATGATCCAAGCTATCGTCAGATTTCCTCAGCTCTTGTTACTTTTCGCCCGTTTCAGAGAATACGAAATATGGGGTGGGATCCACAACTGATGTGAGTTGGGGTTGACTGAAAACAAATCCTTCAAAGAGCATAAGCATTAAAACATGCTGCAAGCACGTAACAGAAACGAAGAGGGCGAGCTACCATCACATTCCATACTTAAGGCGCGGCACCGACATGCACTCGCACAATTAAGAGGCCACAAAAGACTGCTAAATGTTGCTTCTTTTGAACACAAATGAACAAAACGATGTACGTGATAGCTGGTGCAAACTCGATTATGGAAACCTCTCTTCAAGCAGGAAATAAACAACAGTGTAACAAAACGAGCCGCAGAGGAGCAAAGGCAGGGAATTTAGTAGAAAAAATCGGATTTAGGACTTGGTGGTTATAATCTTGAGCAGAAAAATGAGTTATAAAGGTTACAACGAACGGTAACCCTCTTTACATAGCTAAAACTGATGTTAAGAGGTGAGCGCTATGCAAACTCCTTAACAAGCAAGGAATGCAAGGCCCAACCCCTTTTCGCAACGCTCCGCAGCTACCGTGACACATACTCAACATGCCGGGCCAATATAACACAGGTTTGTTATATCCAAACTGAACCAAACTCGTCAAAACCGTATGAAAGCGTTGAAAGAATTACATTCTAACTCATCACTACAACATCGCTCGACAATAGAAGTAATAATGAAATAGCAAAGCATACCTTACACTTCCTTCTTCGTGTTGTGCGGGTTGAGGACGCATCAATCTTTCCCTTACCTCTAGATCCTTTCGCTACTGTTTGCATCAGTTGTGCTTTGTTCAAGCGCGTTTTCAAAAGCTCTTCTGAAGAAGAAACTGTAAAGAAGAAGACACAAAAGAAATCAAAAACCGTAATCTCTCCTAAAAAACAAAGCACCCACACTCTCCGCGCTTCTTCTTCGGTCCGATATTCAGAAGTTTCATCGGCAAGCATCCTGGAACTGTGCTCCTCAGTCACTATTAACAGTGAATGCATTGCAATGAGGAGTCTACGTCTGCCCAAGCAGCGATATCTGCGCCCAAAATGAAATTACGGCAGGGGATCGAATTGGATACCCACTTGCTGCTTGTCCCACTCTATCTAATTACAAGCAAAAGAACTAAATAAAACGTGTGCGTAAGATACCAGCATGCAAAAAGAGGAAAAAAAAAAGAAAAATTGCCAACTGAACCGTAATGACTAAGGGAGCACCTTTAAATCAATCTAGGAGAACAATTTAATGCAGCCGTGAAACATTTTGTGGAATGCGTATATAGCGAGAATTGTAAAATGAGCTATATACGCAAATGCAAGAAATTTTCTAAGCAACAAGAATTGAAAAAAAAGCAACAAGATAAGCACTATATATGCGTGGGATTTCGACATGTTCACAGCACACATATGAAGGTTTCCAACAATCCTCAAGGCGGAGAGACAATGCGGTAGCAGATCGACAAACAATTTTTGGAATTCCTTAGTGCCACAATAGGGTGGCACTGCTACTTGCGCCGAAACTAATGCACGCAAGTTTTTAACCTCAGACGTTAGCATTCACAGTTGCTTCCACCTTATAAATAATTTGCATGATGGGAACTTTCCGAAAAATTATTTTCACTTCCGAGTTTGTCCAAAAAAGTAGCACACGCGAATTGTATTCTCTGAGCTCTACAGCCCAAATGTATTGGCCATAATCGCCTTCTGCCAACCTATTTTGGAATACTCCACACCTGTATGGTCTCCTTATTCAGTTCCTGATATCAGGATGTTAGAGAACTTTTAGGATTGTGTAGAGCTTCTGCGACACCCCACTATCAGAAATATTCCAATCTGTTCCTTCTCGAAGTCAACGTGGGCATCAGCTCCAGTTCGCCGGAACACGTTGCAGTACAAGCAACGTTCTGCATAGTTTCCAGTTTCGCGCTGCGCAGGATTCGAATCCGCTCCCTGTCGATATCGTTAATGCACCCACCGCCTCAGCTTTCAAGCTGCGACTGAATCGTTCCATTCTACAATACTACTGCTTTTGAGCACTGAGAATCTATTTGCTCAGATTATTACCGTGTGAACGTTTTGCTTTCTTTGAGAATCTACTTATGTTTTTTCCCACTTTAGGACATTGGACTGAAAAGCAGGAAAAAAGTCGTAACAAGCTTAATGTAGTTTGCTATCCTGCCATAAAAGCTTGCTTTTTTATTCAGTGTTACCATTGGAGTTTTCGCAACACACCCCTCCCCTCTCCCTCCCGTCTAGCATGAAAAAATAACTACTCTTCCAGATGCTTTGCAAATAATTTACTTTTTTGGCCTGGCAAAACTGAGACAAATCGCCAGTTTGAGAGTGCTCGTGGGTAGCCGCTCCTCTTAGGCCCTAAACCCCGCTTCACTTGGAGTTTTTTCCTGAACCTCACTCAGGCCGTGGACACTAACACTTCTGTTACCTCTCACACCCTCCTCTCTCGCCCAAAGAAACAGCGAAGAGCCCCTTCAGTTTCCTAGGAAAATGGAAAAATACTTCCAGACTACCCGAAACAAACTCTACTAGGATTCGCCTTTTGGATGAATATGTCATCGAAGTCAAATGCCGAATTTCAATACTTAAAAAATGAGCTGGAAGAACAGCCTGAGAAACATTAATTCAAATGCGTAAGCGATATCTTTGTGCTGCAGTTCGCTTCTCCAGCCAAACTCACTGAATATATTCAACAAAATATTTGATGTGAACCTCTCACTTGCACAAAAGTTACAATAGTGAGTGACACCATAAAGCATTAAGTCTATAGTACAGATGGACCAGCTTTCTGAAAATTGGAAGCATGCAATCCCAAAACAAACTGTTTATATCTGCTATTAAACACGTCTCCAAACGTGGTAGAAAGCTCTCTACTTTTTTTGATTTACTGACACCCCTCTCCGTCGCTCCAACTTTCCACTCTGTGAAAAACCGATACTTACGTCCGTTGCTAACCTTTTGCTAGCTCATTTTTTACAATCTCTCTAGCTTCCAAATTCATCCGTTCTTCTTTTCATGCTTTCACTTCCCTGTCTTGCTCTTTCCTCTCCTCCACTGACTCAGAATACTCAGATATTAAATCCTTAATTGCTGTTCATGAGAACTACTATGATGCAGCAAACGGAGCTGCTTGATTGTACGGTGTGTCATTTTCAGCCCTTATAAAATACTGCAAGGATATGCTAAAAGAGGATTTTGAACACATCCCATGAGAATGATTTCTCTCCAGCAGCAATGTCTCAATGACTGTGACTGCAAAGGAAGATATAACGACTCCTTTGCGCACTTTTTCCAGCCAGCTGCTTAGAACTTTCAAAAAGACAAGACGCAGATAATCAGCCGAGTAGCTAACAGTAATCTTTATTTCCAATCTCGCTTAAAATCAAAGAAGCGGAATTGTTCATTAGGCCCTTTTGGTCATTTTGCTGAATCCTTTTCTAAGCCCGTCATAACTATCCGGGATCGAAGGACACAGCTTCTCGAGTAGCGTCGTGTCGAGTGCGCAATTGCCTTTTGTCGCGCATAACTGCTTGGCCTTTTCACTGGACGCAGTAATCACTTCATACTCAGGCAGATTTGGGTCGACCATCTGTAAAAGAAATTCAGTCGAAAATTACTTACGGCAAATGCACCATAACTGACTGTCACTTCACTACTTTATGGTCATGAAATGAGAGCAGGATTATCCATAAATGTGGAAATAATGAGAAAGCGGATAAATGCTTGAAAACAGGAAGACTGTCGAAGAGATTGTTCCGACGGCTAACCACGTATGCCTTCTATTGCATTTGCAGCTTCTACACCAATAGATCACATTAACCTCAATGTTTCGTAGAGGAAAAATGTTAGCTCAAGTATCCATGAAAAAACCTCCACAATTATTCACGCATCTCTTTTCATTGAATATTATTACGACGTATAACATTGAAGCGACGCTGCAATGACGTAGTTATGTAAAAACTGTATCGAAATTATCTAAGAAGGGCAGTTTTGCTTGTTTTACACAATATCGAAACATTATTTGTTAACATCATAAACCATTTCAACAAAAAAGTGACGTAAACACATACTTAAAAAACTGTTCAGCGTATTAACAGCTTAAAGAGTGAGGAACACACAATGAATGAAATGTTTTGGCAGAGAGTAATAAAGGTGAAAACTTTCGAACATATAAGGTCACCAATGTTCACTCGTTACTTCTCATCACATTCGATAGGAATGTGTTTACGCAAAACTGAAGCAAAGTTTTCAGATACACAACAGTGAAAACAACCCTCATGGTTTCAACCACTCCTACAATTTCTTTGTGATGTGCAAAATGTAATAGCCTTAAAGCAGATACCTCTTTGTAAAGACATAAAATTTGATGCAGACTAATAGGCTTTGGGTTGACTAAATTTAGACTGCCTCCGTATCTCTTCTCCATAAGTTCGAATAACGCTGGAAGACAATCGTCGAGGATGGTTATTGAAACCGGAACATCGACGATCTGCCTGAAAAATTAAAGTTCACTGTCAGTGACCGGAAAAGTCTGAAAAGTGTTAACGGTGATTTATTTGTTTTAACTCATCATACTATGGGTGGTTTGCGTTTAGAAGCGTGGACTGGTTGCACCCTTAGCGAACCAACAAAAATCCTTTATGACATATTATATGATCAGCATCGCTGAAACTCACAGTGTTCTATGACAATGATGACACCAAAGCAAGAAAGTTCCCATCTTGTCTTGAAATGAGCTAAAAGCTAAGCAATGTTATCTTGCAAGACAAAATTATTTATAGATAATGAGGCTTGACGGCCTTAGTATTGAAACATTTGAGCATTTTGAAACTTGAGGATCATCAAAAGTATGAAGTTGGAAGCTATAGAAAATAGGAAACTCTTGAATCTGGGTGTCACTAAAGCCAAAAGGACGCTTTTAACACTGAACCACCACTATAACACAAAGGCTAATCTTGTGTTAAGCAGTAAGAAAAATATTGCAAATCAAAAAAAGAACTTGAAGAAAATAGCGGAAAAGGCTAAAAAAATTCGAGCTTGACGGTGCTGGCCAGCCTTGAAACTGGAAGTCTTTGAGAAAATTGTTGACAAACGTTTACTCGCAACGCGATAAAGTATATGGCGTAAACTCATATACTGATAGTTGAGTTTCCGACGAGTACAAGTTATATAGCCTCTGAGAGGTGAGTAGTATGCTTATTTTGTCGAACCACTTATATGCTGCACCTTTGCCGACTTCCGGTTGCTGATAACTCATTATTCGCAGCTCGCTTTTCAAGCAACTAGGTAGGTAGCGCAAAATTAGGACTTCCAGCATCGAAATTCTACATTTCCTTCAAAAAGCAATCATGAATGGAAGTGGGAAAGTTTTTGGAGATCCAACAGTCAGAAAAAAAAAACTTAGAAATGAAGGCAATAAATTTTCCTTCTTTCAATTAGGAAAAAGGTAAAATACCAACTTGTATTTAACGATTTTCGCAAGTAAATTACGTTCTTCATCGAGCGCGAAATTTAGGGGAAGAGTTATTCGAGCGTTCAGGCACTCCTTGATACCACCACTGAATTGTGCCATCATGCGATCGGTAAATCCTTTGACCACAGAGTAGGAATTGCCAAAGAATGTTGGCAGATCTACAGCAAAAACATCTTAACTGTTTGTGGATCGAACAGGCAAGCAACTTGCATGAAGCACATCGAAACGCTACATTTGTCAGATACAGTGGCTTTGCAATAAATGCTAGCAACCTAGTCGAACGATAGCTAATAGGCGAATTTGTAGCTTTCATGTCGGCCTCAGGATACAAATACTTTTCCACACTCTCTTCGCAAATACCCAGCAGCGAAAGATTCGCCAATACCAGGAAGAACCGTTCTCTAACACTGATATACGCAAAGTGGCAACCGTTATCTTTTTGAGGACAACTTTCGAACAAACGCTTTCTCATCGGAGGATTCAAAAGCATCAAGCAATATTTTCTGGTTGCATGAATACTGCATTCAACCACTAAAGTGAATTCCTTTGCAAGCACAACTCGCCGCAAGGAACCAACTAATTAAAGTGGATGACATTAACACTCGAAGTTTGCAGCCAACATATATCAGTACATACACTTTGTCGAATGAACATTCGCAGAAATAATATGTTAGCTTCGCATAGATTTAGCAGTTAAATTATTCGCATTCGTCTATCATGTAGATTTATATCTCTTCACTTCTTCCTTTAAAGCATTTGGCGACTCAAATTTGCAAGCAAGGTTGTTGTCGGGGTGATTTTTTCACTCTCTTCACACACCGAAACGCTGGGTTTAGTAACAGAAATTTTGTGCTTCTGACATATATCCTTGAGGTTTGCACCAGACCAGATAATTTTCAGAAAGCGCGTGAAAACAGCCAGCCCCGTCTTGCAATTTTGGATATTTCGCCGCAGCGAAGAATTTACTGTGCAACTTCGGTGGTCGCGCCGTTGTAGAAATGCCACGGCTGTTTTACATAGACGGTTGATTCCTTATTGCACTCTCTTCTGCATTTCCAGCTACTTTTACTTGCAATAACGGTTTCGCAGCGGCGCTCTCTCCTTGCTGTATACTGCGCGAAGATGAAAAGGAACCAATGACATCCCGAGATGGGTTGTAGGCACAGTGTTAGTCCCTTATACTTGCTTGCCGTTTATTCAAGTACTCTTAAATGTCGTAGACTTCTTGCCCTGCAACCTGAGCACCTCGTTCATTCATGTTGACCATGTCACCTGTTTAGCGCGGACCTCAAGTAGCTTCATTATAGCTGTTCTACCAGGCCTTGGGCTATTCATCATACACTGTGTTCGTGTTCAGGAATCGTCCGCACTGTTTGCATTTTTATTCTTTCGCAAATAGTTACATGCTTAGCACAGCTTTCACCATTGGCTTCACCAATCCACTAATCAACCGCCAAACTCTGACAGCAATCATGTACACCACAAATCAACTTCAAGAGTGGGAATTATTGCATATGCACCGACAACCCTTCCCCCTCCCCTTACGGCCAATAATTTTGCAGCTGAATTGCACGTGTAATTATCACTTGTTACCATAGCTATTGCTTATTTTGTTCTCAATGGCTCTCACAGTTCATATCCTAGATTTTACTACTGTTGACAATATTTCAATGTGCCCTTATATGTAGATTTTGTACTAAACTGCCATTGAGTACCCCAGATAAGAGAAAATATCGCTTTTTTCTCATTTCTCACCTTGAAGGAGTGTTAATGAGTAAAAGGTTTCTTTACACAGCTAATGCACCTAAGACACCTTGGATGAGGAGAAAGAACTTATGAGGAATTGACACTCTGATGAAATCTGTGGCAAATTCCTCGCGCAACGAAATATTCCAAGTTGCATAACGTTTTGACTGCCATCGCGCATTTTATAGAAAACGCACAGTCCAGTCTGACCGAAAATTTGAAGGAGCCTAGAATGCCTGACCTCGCATTAGCCTTCAAAGATGTTTATGAAGGTTCGGTCCGGCCCAGTTTTGATTCTACTGGACGCTTTAATGAGCGTAGTTGCGATGTGCAAAATGCCTACAAAATCGCATCCTATCGCATCCTAGATAAAACCAAGGAAATAAAACTGAGGGTGAAGAATAAGCAGAAAATGTGAACCATTATCGAGGAACCCTTTGCCTCCAATGGGATGTTCTTCGTCATAGGCAAATAAATATCCTGTTCCGACATAGGTGTAATGAAGGCCCAAATTGCGACACATATGCGCCAGCGTTATCGCGCTGCATAAGTTGTCACGCACGTTTTCTTCGGTCTTCTCGGGACCACCTGATAACAACCATGGTGACTGCAGAGAGGAAACAATGAGAGGGACAGTTCGAACATCATGTACAATCAAATAAGTATCTCATATTTAAACATGAGTGAATGAACTTTCGTGTATTTGCAAACCATTAAAAGTGACGATAAGTAAATATGTTTTTCTTTAAACAACAATATCCTTTTAATGTGAAATAACCTTTTAGTTCTATTAATTTAAGATGGCTGACTAATAATTGCATAAACTGAAATGCCTCATGACGCGTCTTCATGGAATACAAAGCCCTCAATCTTTTTTTGACGGTCAAAAACAAGTAGAAATCAATGCCACCATTCACGGCCACGAGATATACAAGTAGAGATCGGCAAAAACATTTTAACTTTATGTGCCAGGAGTGTTTAACATGAATGATTTTTGATTTGCTTGGAGTGATAGTAGCCACTTTGCCTGTATTGCGGAATTTGGTGTTTCAAAATGTATTTAGCAACAATCGCTCATGAAGAAAAACAATTTCAGTGAACTCGACAATTTCTATTTAGAAACAATGAAAAAGAACAATAAAAACAATGAAGAAACTTCTACGTTTCAGTACAAGATATTTCAAAAAGAAGGTTTATAAATACTTTATATAGCTGTATTCATATAAAGTGAGGGTACGAAACGCCGTGCATACATACCTTCGAGGTATTCGATTGTTTTGTGGGAGCCCCCATGAGTGCGTCCAGTACAACACAGAACGTGTGTGCCACAAAGCGCAGTCAGCTCTGCCAATACCTGCATGGAATAGTACATAAGGCAATCTTAAAACGAAGCAAACGGAGGAAATGTTTGCTTTACTAATTTGCAGCTCGAGGATCGTACATTTTCATCTATGAGCTTTGCTGCGTTCACTTTGAAGACATTCTCGAGTGCACGCGGAATTTTAAAGCGACAAATGTTTATAAGCATCATTCAACATAAGCTTACCTGAATTTATTGAAAACCTAATAAAATGTCCCTCGAAAACTTTAACCTCTGAATTCGGTGCAACACACCGTAAATTTGAGTAGCGTTTTTGTAGCAAAGTGGGGAGTAATAAAACATTCATGTAAGGTGTGGAATGAGTACTCTCTTATGAAAGAATTCTACCTAAGCAAAAAGGAAAAGCGCACTGCTTGGAAATGAGTAAGAAATGAAATAATATGGGAAAATTAGGGAAAATTATGAAAGAATACAGTATCATTGCGCCCTTTTGTAGTGAAACAGGTATATATTTGACAGAACTCTGCTTGGAAACCAAATGATGTGATAAAAGAGCTAATTTCGTGCATGGAAACGCCCGAAATCAAGTTTTGGAGGATTCAAAATGTGTGAGATTTAGAGGAAGCTGAAGCGTGTGACCTTGATTAGCGAGATAGATGTATTTACCCTCCCCCTCTCCCCCTTCGCGTCGAACTACACCTGTTCCTAAGATCACCACCTAATTTCGCCGAAGCATTGAACGGAGGTGCTAAATTTTTTGCAAAATTCCCATTTTTAATTCCCAACCTCCCAAATCTTCAGGCGCTCGCGAAGTTTAACTTTTGAAATTTTCGAAAAGATCACTCCCGGACCCGCATAGCTTCATTCTCTCTGTTTACTCACACAATACGGTCGTGCTAAGTAAACCATCAAAGGCGAAACCTTGCGAGCGACTGGCATCAATACAGCCCTAATTTAATGAACGGAACAACTTCAGTGCGTTCAGTTCACTCGAAGCAAGGAAGACCGACTCATCGATTAACAAAACATCTTGAGAAACGCCGAATGGACTCAACTTTTTAATAAAGAAGGAAATATTCAAAACTTGAAAGTGAACGAAAGATTGCATCGAAATTCAAAAACTAAAAATGTTTCAACGCTGGGATGCTTACGGTCTACCAATTTGGGAGTTTGAATTTCTTATTGAATTTCTGAGAAAATTTGCCGTCTAAAATGCAGTAAGAGGAAGTTACTGGAGTGAACCTGACATCGGACCAGCAAGAATGCAAATCTTCATTAGACAATAGGTCAAAACGCTAACCTCTTCATCAGTGTGTCTTCCGACTTTGCATTTTGCGATTTGGAAGTGAATTTTCTTCGCACTCAACATTTTCTGCACTTGATGTCCAATCCAACCTCCTGCTCCATATATAATCACAGTCATTCTTTGCGTTTCTTTTCGAACAGCAAGCGCAGACGCAACAACGCGACGGATCCCTTAAAAACAAATAAGAATTGCTTTCACAATTTAAACACGCTTTATGCAAGCGAGCATCGAAAAGCATCGCATACGCTGGCACCATGTGGGCTTTTGTAATTGCACACAGCAGATGAACAGCTAGCTCTTGGCACTCAGCACCATAAACAGACAGTAAGTAACAAAGTTTGCGCGATAATGTACTCATGCTATCAAGTGAACGCGCAAAACTTCCGTAAGAAAATCGTTTTAGTGGAAGGGTGAAATGAACTAATCTAGAAGAGACATGTCAGTGGAAATCAGTTGCAAATTTGCCCAACGAGTATCGCTCACTGGGCCTCAAACTCACAAATACAGATGAAATCTGATACTCGCGAAATGTGAACGCTACAACTTGCTAAAATACTTCGCGTTGTGGTGTTACGTATAGTATACGATGAAACACGCATTGCGACTACAGGCTTTTTGAAGAGAGATACCTTCGTTAAAGGGGATCTTCGGGCTCCATCCAAGCTCGTCGTACGCTTTGGTTATGTCGATCAAGTAGCGCAAATCGTTGTAAGGTCTATCGGGAATGCTGACGAAGTGCACCAGAGATGGTTCTCGACCGAGTTGCTTATCCACCTCGGCCTGTACCTCACGTGCTACGTCCAACACTTCAAACAAATTTGCGCACTGCAGTGGTTTACGCTCAGTGAAATATGCTCAACAAAGATGGAATGACAGAATAATTGAAACAAGTCATCAACAAAGCGCTGGGGCATCACTTAAGAACAACAAAGACATAAGTGAGCGCATGGTGGTCGACTGAAACAGCGAAAATGGCCACTGAAGATCCACAGATATAAAATGCCCTATGGTCTGCATCTTTGCACCTCTAGTTTCCCACCTCAAAAGTGAGACGGTGACATCGACAATAGCGAGGCTTGCAATATTCCCAGCTTCACCAGTCGAAGCGATGAAATGATTTAGCAGACAAGAAATAATGAAAGGGGGGTGACAAAAATATGCTTTTCACAATTTCTCTGTACCAGCTGAATATTCGAAAACAGTAAAAAAAAAATGGACGTAGACTCTAACATCGATTTGCACTCACGCTTTTCCATAGGATGCTCGGGTAAAATGAAGCTGAGATAATTGCCACATGCAGAAGAGAATTACCGTGGCAAATTTTCGTCTTCTCTAAATGTAACTTAATTTGCAATTAATCAACTGTGAGAAATTTATTACTGTGCGACTGATGACAGACAAAAAGTGCAAATTATACCCATCCGACTTTTTAGGTTCATCGCTTGAAATGACCGGACGAGTAGATTGAGCGACAAACGGTAATATGCAAGATGAGTGAATCTCTTCAAAAACTTTGCATTTTTGAATTGCTTATTTCTGCCTTTTAAGTCGCCTGCCAAGTTAACCTCAGCTATTTTAATCTACGATTATTTTGCTGCTGTCATCAACCTGAGCCACCTCAACTCCTGTTAACGTTGAATGCTTTCCATCCAAATAGTAAGAATCATAGCCCACTATTCAACTCGAAGTAGGTGCCCAAATTGTAAATCTCGCCGACAGCACCCCTCTCGACAGCCGCTCGAATGCCTTCAGAAGCGTCGTCTACGTACAACCATGATCGTAACTGCTTTCCGGTCCCTTGAATGGTGAATTTCCCACGGTTTTTGGCGATTTCGATAAACCTTGGCACAACCTCAAAGACGTTCGCTTAAACACACGATCCTAAACCATTTGCACAAGGAGAAAACGCTCCCTTCGTTGATGGGGATTGACCGCTGAGTTGAAATTGACCACTGACACAGACTAATATTGCGCTGCTATCGGCTGAGCACCTTGAAGTTACGACATTCACCAACGAATCACCTCATCCGCTCACTGCTTCCCGCCTAACCGACTCACAGCGAAAGATGAAGATGCGTCAGGCGCTCACTGTTTTCACCTCAACAACTTTAAAAGCCTCTTCCACACTTCTATATTACTCAGGTCCAAAAATTTGGTGCAGACCCATAGTAGAACTATGCACTCCAACTTGCCTTTAACCAATTTTGCCGCTTCCTCTCTACCCACCGAACCTAAGCAGCACCATATCGTAAAACCATTGATGAAGTGATTTCTGGAAGAAGGATACTGTCATAAACCCAGTCTGTTGCGATGAACAATAAATAGATTTCCGCGCGAAAATCTTGCGTCTCTCTTCTCAGAAGTGACCTGTCGTTCCACAGAACTACCAATTCAATGAGATAAACAACTTCTCTCACATGGAATGCCGAATACGCTTAAGGAATTCACCTTGTGCACTTCCTAGAAAGCAGCCGTATTTTTCATGCTCATGACGTCCCTAAACGTAGTATTAAGTGTTAAATCCAGCGCAACAACTTGCAGTTATAGTTTCGAGATCGCATATTTCATCGCCGTCCCTGACATTTGAACTGCGATGTTTCCAATGACGACGAATACCAGCAAAAGTAGCAACAATAGCAACATGCCTTAACATCCCACTGATTAGGACCGTAGATGTTGTTGATACGTAAGATCACTATCGGCATGCCGAACTGCTGCCGATACATGTGCGCATACGACTCGCATGCAGCCTGAAAGTGGTTCACACGAACCATCAACTGCATACAACTTTACTAAGCAGATCGTAATGAGGAAAAATTTTAGTCTGACAGGTTTGTGAAATTTTGGAAGATTGAGTGAGAAACCTTTGAGGAAGTGGTGGCAAAAAACAGTTAGTCGAGTTCAGCAAACGTTCATAGAGCGAGCTTTTCGCACCTTGAAACGGATGTCTATGATACCAATAGTTTTCATTTTCACATTTCTACGCACCGTTTTGAGCGTGCCAAAGAAGCGAGTGCAATGGCTAATAATCAATGTCTAATGTATGAGGAGAAACTAATAATAACATTAAGTACACATGAAAGTAACATACTGTGCTCAGCAGCAATCTGAAACACCTTTTTTCATAAATGGGCATGCTTGAGCAGTTCAAATTTGTGACAGCTAGGAATTTTGGCGTTCAGAAAAACTCGAGCACCTTTGTAGCAGCATAAGGGTTTCCAGGCAAAAGCAGCGAGTCCTCCAATTTGCCTTTTTCATCTTCGGATAGATCTGAATCGCCGTAAACCTGCAAAGTGGTGACTTAGGTGATAATCTGGTACAGCTAAGAAAACTGGTTTGAATCATAATGGTGGCAAAGGTGATCCGACCGCACAATAAGTTAGGACTGACAAAAAGAGACACTGCAGTAATGATAGCAACCGGATACGTGTTGGGGTGTACCTTGCCGTCCTACAATCGCTCTTCTCCTGGCGCATTGTCGCCACTGAAATCGTCACTACTCTTAACTTGTTCAACTGTGCTTGCGAAATTCGCAAAATTTTTGTTTTTCTGAAAACGATTTTATAGCCAGAATCGGGACATGGAAAGGTCATAGGCACGTTCAACGCATCGTCCTCAACTCAGCATCAACCTGAACAATCTGCACCTGCTTTGGTGTAGAACTGCAGCGAAATTCAAATGTGCGAGTGCACTAGCTAGAAAATTGCACCAACACAAGAAATGAGCCAATCAAGCCCATAGAATGAATTAATTCGATGAACTATTCGCCAGCGGCTTCAATACTGAACATGGAAGCAATGGTGAAAAACGATGACTGAGCAATAGAAAAGCGATAAGTTTTACACGACTTCAACGCAAAAACATTATCACGCGAGGTTCGCCGTACAGGCGGACGATCAAGAGCAATCCCAGAAACATCTATATATCATCACGGTCAGAAAACAATGTGACACTCAATGAGAAATTGCTACTAACAGAAGTTTTCTGGTTGCGCCCGATATTCGGTTAAAAATGAACGCATTTTCAGAAAGGATGGCGGTCACCTATTGCAAGCATTTGATAAGAAGCGAGTCTCGTTAATAACGAAGAAAGAATAAATCTAAGCGGATTTCGGCCCGTCAATTACCATCATTGCGCCACAGTAACAAGCCATTGCGAACAGTTTCTCCGTTAACTGTGACATATCACGTGACAGACAATAAACGCATATTCTATATTATCTTTTCTTTTTTTTTTGTGCTGAGCACCTAACTATCTGCTCTAGTCGGAATGTAATCTGGCTAACAGATTCACGTAGCCGACAACGAACTGAAACTTTCTGGTGTTTATCTCGAGAGCCTCTCTGAATTTTGGCCATAATTAAGCAAATGGAGAAGTAAAGACACACCTCATCAGTGCTGATATGGATGAAACGTTTAACGGCTCCATATTGTCGGACCGCATCAAGTAATTTTATGAAGGCAATAACGTTGTTTTCGAGAGACTCTATTGGATCACCGTAGCAACGAGTTGAAGTACAATCAGCCGCAAAATGCACCACCGTATCGATCTGTTGTATATGAACTTCATAAGCATTTTCATTAACTGATGGTACTCATTTAGGCATTCGTTTCCGCCGTTACGGCGCCTAAAATACATTGGCGACAGATCACTGTCGTTAATTTCACCCACTAAGCAGTCTGACGACCCCCAAATGCAATTTCTTTGCCTAGCCTCGATGACACTTCCATAATCTAATAATTAGGCGCTAAACTCTGGTCAAAAGATGCTAGTCCGCGGTAATACTTATCTTAGATAAATGGTATTCTTTTCACTTCACCTGTTCTTCATCGCAGGTTTTGCTCCTTGACTGGGTTCTGAATGGTTTAGTGCGCCTGTCAGTTCACACCCAACATCATTTTACAATCATCCATTCGATAACTCATGCTTACCCACTTACGTATTAATAAGTGACCTCTTCTGTGTGTGTGAATGTGCCCGTAAACCAATTAACGGTCATCTGTCTGATGGCTAACAACTGCAGTCAAATAAGCAAGCATAACAGATCCCTTATGCAAATCCATTCATGCCAACCGTTGAAAGCGAATACCTGCGCCGACTGATCTCCGTAAATATGCATTTCTGTAAATACTACCGACTGGCATTAGGTTTACAATATTTACGCTATATGGCATGTCCGTGGGGTTGCTCTTTTCGGTATAGGCATCGTGAAACTTGCAGAAATGTCAAGGTTTCGCATAAATCCAAAAGATTTCAGCCATTAGGCATTATTAACAGACGGCGCAAATGTCCTGTAAAAGGGCCTTCCAGTGCAACACCACCTATCTCGCGCAACGTGCGTGTTCGAAGTGCATTGCAGTGTACTCTGAACTCGACTTCTCAGATGTCCACCATTATCTACGTACCGATTGCAAAATGTTCATTTATTTATATTTATCGCTGTCACTCAAATATTGGCTGGTGGCACTACTCAAATATAGATCACGTTGAAGCGAACTCTTAACCGACCTTGTTCTCATTCAAAATGCGGCGAATGACTTCGCTGTTGCGTATGTCGGCAGTAACCAATTCATAGCGTTCCGAACGTCGCACCTCTTCGTCCACATAGCACGCATCTGAGTTCAGGATCAACTTGTCGCAGTTGACGAAATACACATTGGGCCATGCGCGAAATATATAGTTGATGAAGTTGGAACCAATAAAGCCACACCCGCCTGTCACGAACACCTTTTTTGGCTCGTACATCGCTATTACTACCTGCAAATTGCCTACTACTGCACCCACCAGCACCCAAATCGCTCGTTGGCTTATTTTATGCACCATTTTGTAATTGTTGATGCGTGCACTTGCAAATTACGGCTTCATCACTTGTCACGACAACAACAACGACAATAATGATCAAGACGTGAACTGCATGATTAAATGAAAAGATAAATGAAAAGATATCACAATTAAATATGCACGTTCAAGTCATTCCTTCAGCCGGGAACACGTACAACCAACTCAAAAAAAATACTTTAAATCATTGAATGATTTAGAAAATCACAACAAACTTCAAGAAGGAGTGCAGAAGTGCGATAGAAATCCAATAACATATTGTGTCATTCTGCAGTTATGCTCATTAGACTAAAAGCTTTCGTTCTGATTGTCAGCAAATAATAAGATATGAGCAATCTTATATTCTCATTCGTAATATCATAGCTGATCTAACAGCTCATGCTAATCCAATGAAGATTTGCTTTCCACTCCCAACTGCTTTAGAATGCAGATCAGTCGAAAACGTTTTGGCATATTTGAGCATCATTCCTGAGCTTGTAAACGGAGCTAACTATGCCTTACAACAAGTCCACCAAAGTCTATAGCTGTAGTCTAGAGCTCTCGTAATTCCTAAATTGAAGCCACCTGACGGATAAGCTCAGATTATGCTTTAGAAATGCAGATTCGTAAAGAGACATAAGAGTTTTCAACACAACGAACGCTGCAATCGTCGGGTTAGTGAAATTCATAGAACATTTGAAGGAAATTTTTGCCAATGACATCAACGATACTCAACCATTTTCTCAAAACAAAACGCACTTTAAAGATGTCTTTTCGAAATTGTTTTGCGATTTGTTGAAGATGGGATTGATCTTCTCTCTTCGTTCACACAGTGATGCTGGAGAGGAGTTCAAAGAAATTACGAGCTAACACCAAATAAAGGGCTACTATGGTATATGTAATTTATCGCTCTATGACATACATATAACCGGTTTCTGAAAACAAAGAACACATGGAGTCTTGATGCTTCTCCCATAAATCACTGGGTGGTATATGGTGACCGTGAAGTGAACAAAGCTGTTCCGAGGAAGGATCCAACTACAGACCTTTTATTTAAACGCAAGCCTTAGTGATATATAAAATGGCAGATTCGTTATTGGTGTTTTCGGGCTGATTCTTGTGATCAGAACACAGGGAGATTTTGTTGATATTCATGAAAAACCTATGTACGTGTAAATAGGTAATGAATTAATACAGTGAAATACGAGTTTTACCCGACCTAGTACACATGTTTTCCGATGTATAGTAAACTGCAACGCGCTGACAAATGAGTGGACGCGTCTTCGCAATGCCATTTTCACAAAAACTTGAGTGCTGAGAATTGTCATACAGCTTTTGCAACTTGCTCTGAATCAAACATAATCATTCACACGCTTACTTCCGCTGCAGGCGACCTAACTTCGTCTCAATCCCATCATACTACAATTTTTACATTACATTAATTATGAAACACTAGTTACGAGCCATTTCTCATCCCATTTGCGCAATGTTAAACTTACCACGCATGTCATATATATATATATATATATATATACATATATATAAATATATATATATATATATATACATATATATATACTGCCAGAAAATTCCTCTCCAGTCGAAAATCGTACGTCTTCATTTTTGGGTTCCGAATGTCGACAGTGTCGCCTTTCCCCTCATCTTTTACGTTTAGAGGGCCCGAATCTCCCAAGCAATCTTTGCTATCCGGTATCCTCCAAATTCTGACGTTAAATTGGCGTCGGGAATAGTTAAATTTGGCACACTTTCTATATGTGACTGAGAAAAGTTGAGAAACACAGTGAATCACTGTATGATTAGAGTAAGAATGATGACATCACACAGCTGTAAGAAAAGAGGCCGCACTGTAAAATAGCCGTAACGCCCACCTATCACATATACGCCTAATGCCAACATGTTGTAAAACGAGTTGCCACACAACAAAATCCAAACATTTTCACTGCGAGAGAAGAGCTGTGTTGACAACACCACAATAACGCACCACCCTCCAACAGTGAACACAAAATCAGAGATTCACGAAGTCACTGGGAACGTTGCGCACGTAAGCGTTATCGTCACCTGCGCCCGTGTCAAGGACAGACGAGTAGTGTTTTGATCACTCTGATAGCATTGTAGTAACTGTACTCTATCGCTTATGATCACAGTCGAATATCATTTCAGCTGGCGAATGGCACACCTACACTCAAACGATACAGAAGAGTGATTAAGCTGCTGCAACATTCCTCTCGAATTATCGTTAACGAGTTGTATAGAAAAGTTTAGAGATCAAAGATTACTACAGGATGGCTGCACAATATCACCGAATTATGTCGACATCAAAGAAACTTCAAGTCGGTGGTGAAAGTTTTGCACTGAATTGTAACACATCGCGTCATCCTTATCCTCTTTTTCGATTCAAAAAATCTACTACGTTTTTCGGAAAGACTTTGATCTAAATCAACTCCAATAATCGCTGTTGCACAAACTTCGTTTATCCTTATCCTTATCCTTATTTAACTTCGAGAAGTCTCTACCGGTTCCTAAACTGAAAGCTCAAGAGCAAAAAACCTACGGCAGACCAAACAATGATCTCGCATGTTTCATGCTTCGCTTTGTTAAGCAATATTATGCACCCCTTTGCGTTTCTTTCCGCGAAAGACAACGGGAAAGACTTTGATCTAAAGTGTAATCACGGTGAAATCAGCTCCAATAATTGCTGCTGTGTTGCACAAAAGTGAACGATGACTAAAAAACGGGGAATCGGTATGCTTTTGATGTGAATACTGTGGAGATGAAACATCCAACAGCACAGGCAGCAACAAAGGAACCACAAATGACAAAGTGCGGCCTAATTTAGCAAGTTGTAGAATAAATAGATTAAAACAAATGGCGAATACGTAGCCCATAAGAGTTGCCAGCGTAAACTGCAAGTACGCCTGGCGGGCGGTGATTCAGTAGACAGATTGATTAAAATCCCCTATTACACTGTTCCGTGTATAAGGTGCTTGTATAGCGTTCGCTGAAATGGAACGAACAATCCAAGACCACTCTTATAATAACATCCGGTTAGAAGGTCGAAACAATCTGCCTCAAGACCGTACTAGAAACATCAACAATAGGTAGGAAGGGTGAAAAGTAGGACAATTTTCTCACAATCAAACCTACGGAATTTCACCCAAGATGTCTGCAAATTTAGATATGTCCATAGCATCTCAGCTATCCCTCCTTTTCTTTTCCCTTGCAACAGTCCAGCGATTCGCGGTCTTTCTGATCGGTCAGCCACTGAACGGCGCAACTGCGCACCGACTTGCACTTCAGCACACAGCAGATATTCCCAGTCAGAAAGTAATGAAAGACAATAAAACCTGAAGTTTTTCGAAACAAGCTGCATCCAGCAGCTTCCCTAATCTCGATTTCTTCGTTAACATAAAAAAATCGAGGCCTTAAGACATAGGAGCACAAGCTTGCTCGACGCGACTTGAATGCGAAAAAAGCGTCACGTCTCCTTGAAAAATCCGAGTTTTTGAAAAAATTCTTACACTTCCTGCTCTCGCCGATTCCATTCCCCTTCTGCAGCTTAATTCCTTCGCCTTTGTCGCTCACAGTAGAATTTTTTAAAAGAAAAACCTCACAGACTCTGATACGATCGAGTTGGAGAACAACTTCGAGCACAGACAACTATAAAGATACCAATAACGCTTCCAAGGAATTTACTCACAAAACCTCAAGTAAATAAACAACAATGAAAATGCAGAATGTGTCATCTTCAGAGTGCAGCATTAAGTAGCGTCAAATATGCGAACAGTAATACATAAATACGATGACAAAAGAAAGAGCACCTCGACCAGGAGAACAACGACCATCACAAAGTCATGACAATATCATATATAAAAGGCAAGAAATGAATAAGCTGGCAGCTGATGCTCAGCAATAAAATCATTGTTACGCTGTGCCATCTCGTTCTCGGATCCCAATTTGCATAACTGCTCACTCCCAGAAAAGTTAACAAATGCATCATGTCTGAAGCGCATAATATGTGCTTTTCCTCGCTCGGGATCTTGTATATTTCAGTCAAATTTAAACAAAACGCTGCTAGATGGCCTTTCTTGATCGTATTGCACGATTCCAGTGCAACCATAAAACTTAAGAGGCCATGGAAAATGCGATCTTAACTCCCCCTCACTCTCCCATCAGGGCATGGAGAACAGCCCACAGAAGTTCCGGGGGTTCTTGCAGATTATAAAAAAAAAGCTAAAAGCGAAACTCACAAAAATTTGGTAAAAGCACCGAAAAAAAAACAATAAATGATTTATAATTTATAACACCAAAAAGATGCATATGCAGAAACAATACTATTCAGTAGATACAGCAAGTAGCACTGGCGAATGCTGACTGCCTTATTACTGCAAAATGATTTTGTGAAAGCACTCCGGTGGATCATCCTAGACTCCAGTCATGTGAAAGCCTCTTCTCTCTCCCCACCTTGATCGATCATTCCACATTCCAGTCAGCTACGAAACACACCACTCTCATAATAACTTATAATTAACGAGATGAGATTTTGTTTATTGACTTGTTTGCTACGTGCCATACTGTACAAACCGATGGCCCAACAGAATATGCATGCACAGATTTGCTGACCAATGAGACCTTCACTCAAAAACCCAGCGATAATAAATTACAGCGTATGAAAGTACGGGAAAAAACGACAAGTGAATTGATGAGCCTCTAAGACAATAGGAATCTCAAGCTCTCGCTTCAACGAACTTCGGCTCGAGCTCCTCCTGTTTTTGGAACAAAGCCAAGTCCAAGCCTTGCCAACGCCATGTTCTTGCGTAGATTTATCACATCCCAGTACGAGTCATGTATGCCACTTTTGACAATTCCCTGGTTCACGTACCGCATGTAGGTAAAGAAATCGCAAACTGAAGCAATCTGCAAAAATTATTTTGAAAGCATTCACGTGTAGCACCACATCTCTGTTAGCAGTCTCTCTCTATTGCCTAATACGCCCAACTTGGGAGTGCCACGACGATATGCACCGATTTTTTGAAATTCCCGTACACAGCTCAATTCCCTCAGCGCCATTCGAGAACAAACGTGTCAACACTCTGAAGCTTCCAAAGTGCACACTATCCGCATGATGCTGTTTTATCGATGATGCCTTCGGCTTTATAGCACGAACACTTGTCATAGAGCGAGCGAGAGTTGAAATGCGCATCGTTGTGGCCAAACATCGGAAACGCAGGAGACTTTTGTCAGCGAGAGGACCTTATGCCCCATTCAAGGTCAAAAAGTAGTAGATGTTATGAGGACAAGTGGCCGGAAGAAGCGGGGAAAAAAAGAAGTTTACGTACCCTTCCTGGGATTGAACACCTTACATCCAAAAAGTTTTCCACACCGTTCTCAGAAGTGCCACCTTGTTTGCTTGCAAATTCATTGTTTTGGGAACTTGAGGCAGCCGCCGGGAATAAACCAGCTGCAGTCTTCAGCCATAAATTGTTACCTTGATTTGCATGCTCTTTAACCAAAAAGGTACAACGAACAGCAGGATCAAAGCTTATTTTAACTCATTTTTCCAAAAAAATAAATTTTGACACAAAAATTTCTTCGTGTTCGATTATCGTTTTTATTAAACAAATGTAAACTGACAGTTCAAGTTCCCAAATAAACAGCAGTAGTTAATCAAAGGACACAAGGACATGTCTTTTATGCAGTTGCTTTCGACTTGTGAATTCTGCTTTTTCTTTTTTTTTTTTTTTTTTTTTTGTGAGAAAAGGAATCCTCACGACAAAACTATCAAAGCGCAGTTTTTATCTTCGAATTAGGAGTTCAACAAAAACCGACGACGCATTATTTCCACGCCCCTTCCGCCCACTACCGTGGATACCAACATCTGTTTTGGAAATAAAACTTTTCAACTGAAAAAAAGTCTTCCAGAAAACACTGTGGTGAAAGTGGAAGTAAAAACCAGTAGAGTAATAAAAGCAATCAAAAAGTGGCTATGACGACATCTGACAAACAGTCTCCGAAGCAGCACATTGATCACCACCGTAGACGCAGGACAGCATTTCCTGATGGGTTATATGTACCTTCGGAACACTTTTCAAAATTATGAGTTCGAACCTTTTGCCTGCAGTGGCGCTTGCAATACTTCAACCAACGCGTAAAGCAAGAAAAGAGTCCACAGCAAAGCTGAAAGCAACCTACTGCAGCGCAAATTTATGCACTCCTTGACTGTGGGCAGGACTTGGACAGGTGAAAAATGTGTGCCTACGTGCGTTCAGCTGACTTCACTCGTTGAGCTGTCATATAAAAAATTACGGGCTAGAACGCGTAAAGCAATATAAGGCATATCTTAGACCGACTTCAAAAGGGAGGTCGCGCTCCCTTCGCCTTCCGTCTATTAGCAGTTTTCTTCCAAAACCAATTGTTCCCAAGACCAATTTGGAATTTCCAGACTCAAAACCCACAGCCTTATATGCATAGAGTATCTGACGATCCAAAACTTCTTAACTGTCGAGTAATAGCGGTCGTGGAGATGGCAAAATGGAGGGAGATACAGTCTTCACTTTGATTACATAATACGAAGGCATGAGACAAAGGTGCAACGCTGGACTGCCTGAGGGAGAAAGCACGGATATCAAAGCGATCACAAGTTTCGGAAATAAGCCGAAAGCTTTGGGTAAGGTTGAATTGATTCAAATACCTGTAGCACGCCCACAGATTCAAAGGCGTGGATTTGAAATGAGCAGCTTAGTCTACAGCATCTGTGCGAAATCCTCGAATGACGAAATTTCTTGCAACGTCGATCCGACAGAGCATGTTCGCCATGTTGTCATTTAAGAGCATGGGCATATGGGGCTGGATCATCATCCGTACTTTATCGAATCCGCTCTCAACTGCCTAATTCCTGTGCTGCGAATTGAGTAAATAATGTAAGACAGCCGACTCATTTTACAAGTAAGCTATAGCCAACCTTCCAGGAGTACCTCCAAGGGAGAATAAAAAATGCTAGGTCCTTGAAACGAAAAGCCCTCACAATCGCTACACTCGTCAGACCGATCTGCATGATGTGTAAAATTGCAGGAATAAGTATTAAGCTATGTTCGGTAGATGACTAGCAGCAATCTGCCTCGAGACTACGCTCGGGTTTCACAACAAACCACCAAGTGCGCAGAAAACTTTTTCTGAAAACTCTGACGACATTCAGAGAGCCGCCAAGCATATGGCGCGTTCAAGATCCCAAAACTGCGGCGTTCTTATGCGAAATCCTTCGAACCCCCCCCCCCCCTCCCTCCTCGCGGCCCTGATGAGCATGTTTCTTTTTTGACCGACCTCACTTACAATTCACATACATCCAAAACAGAAATCATAAAAACAAAAGCTCTGAAAGAAGGATCTTACCCGATTTCGAGCCAACATCGATATGAAGCACCATTCGGCGTCACCAACTACCCGCAGCCTGTAGGGGCAGAAACGAGGTACATTCGACAGAGCGCACGTCCTTCAAGTTGGACAATGAACGCAACGAGGACAAATCACCCGTCCAGCAAACAACTGAATTCACTGAGCATGCCGGGTAAAAAAGAGCATAAAGGCGTTTCACCTTCAGATTCGTTGGAACTTTTTAGCCGAAAATATTCGCTTATACACATTGTTGTTATTTACGCATTTATAATTTCCTCTCAACGCATAACTGCATAGAATTATCGCCCAAATTTATCCATGGCCTAAGGACTCCTAGGAAACATTTTCGAGAGTTCCACAAACTTGCCCCTTTTTTGCTGAATTATTAATTGATTTCTTCCAATTTGGTTAAAACAGAAATACGTGCACCACAAAGCGAATGTCCGATTAAGCGAATCGTCCATCCACCACCTTGGAATTCTACAAAAACAAACATGAAGGATGCTCGGTATGGAACACTTCATACACTCCACGTTGTTCCATTCCTCCACTTTCCCACTGTCTCCCTAGCACCAACATTTCGTCAAGTCATAACATAACCTTCACAATGGAATGGTTCCACGCCATTCCCATAAGCAAAACTAACCTTACTGTCGGTTTCGTTTCCTTCACTGGTTCCAATTCGAGAGTGTTTGTTTTGATTGCCGACAGCACCTGCATGGCTAGCTGCAAATAAGATATGCTACTTTCCAACCATATGACCTTTTACTTGGCAAACAGAACAGTGACAATACGTAAGAAGCGATAACTGCACTGCCCATGAATATTCTTTTCTGATAACATTTCGAAAAAGAGTGTTCTTGATCCGACGAATGATCAATTTACCAAGCGACGCAAAAAAACTGTGGTGTAAAACACTACCAGAATGACTCCTTCCCTGCCCGGTTCTGCGTCCTTGTCATGGCACTCCCACCACTACTTTACCTTATTCAAAACTCTGCGCCGATTTCAGTTGGGGTTTTCTCTGTGTGGCCTCGATGATAACCTTCACAGACTGACAGCGTTATCGCACTCAACAGATTTCACGAACCGGGGCAGACATTCGCTAGATTGCCTTCCAACATGACGAACTGCTTCATTGTCCACCAATTAAAGAAATACAGAAGTTTAAAGTGATATAGAGCTTTAACGTGAAGGGATGACGCGATATTCATATAAGCGATTACATAAGAAGCTGGAAAGTTGATTAATTTAAAAAAAGGAAATGACTGTACCTATAAGAACTAAAGCAGTACATAAATGCTTCGCGTATAAATCTTATAATTGTAATCCACAATGTAAACGTAAAAGTGCTATAAAAACGGACGCAATTAACAACCTCTGTGTTACTGAAATGAAGACAGGGACCAACTTCTTCAACCATAACCCGAGAGAGAAACGGCGATTCCTCGTCTAATGGGGCACCGCTTTCACGCCAATTTGCAAACTCTCTGTGATATATCGGGTCGACCTTCAAATACCACATTATTCGTCAGTACAACCCACAGATGACAACATCACAGACCATGGAGATAAAATAAGCAAAGCAACTGCATTAGGATTAGAAAGCGAGATGGAAGGCGAGGAACAGCCAAGTGTCTGGCAGTTCGTCACAGTGAAAATCGCTTAAGCACGCCAATAGCCTACAACGAAGAAGACACTAGCCATCGACTTCCGCCTGGTTATGCTGTATCCAACTGTGTCGAAAACTTAGATCATTCACAGACCAGCAGTACAGGCTTGCTGGGTCTTCAGCTTAAAAACGGTCACTGATAGAGACTGGCACTGTGTGGCAAGTGACGTCTAAGCCCAAGAGGGTCAAATAACGAAGTATCCTTACTTCCCAAAAAAAGTCGATAGACAGTCTCGATTCCTAAAACCAAAGTTACCAAAATGAAGGGAAGGCAAAATTTCGAAGGTGATCCTTGCTCACACCACAAGAACAAATATATGGAGTGGAGGTGGGGTACCCGCAGGCCATTACTGTTCGAAGTTAGCCATGACGTTAGTCAGGCCGCTTGAAACCATCACTGTCACCACAACAAGTAACTTCTATAAATGTTCACAACTCCTTTTCTTCAGATTTGAAGAGATTCAAAATGCCCAGCTTTAAATAAGGTGGGAAGTGAGTAATAGGGACCACCAGAATGGGCGAACTTCGCAATTTTGTCGATAACATCGATCGGTTATAAAATTAGTAGGGAAACAATGAATTTCAAAGTAGTGTGAACGAATTCATCGCTGAATTCATACCTCAAAGGCTGTGTCCTGTTTGTGCTCTTCGCTTTGGATAGATACGGCGTCCCGTGCCGCAGCCGGCAAACTTAAACTTTTCCGGGCGTTCGTCGAATTCGTATGTTTTTCTTTGCGGCTTGCTGCAGAAGAAAACTGCTCTTATAAGAAAATGAACGTTGAGGAATGAACGACAATTGTCGCTATCGCTCCAGCTGATGTTTTGAAAAGAAATTCATATCCATCGAGCAAAAAGTGACTGAGTGTCCAGCTATGACGAATTCATCGGTAACCACAGAAAAATTACCGACAATCTGCCACTAAATATGCAGAAACTCCAAAACGTGTTCAATGCATCAATTTACAGGGAGATTCCTCCATCGATAACCTTAGCAATTCGATGCAAAGTTTTTGTGCTTCTAGACATTAACGTTCACCATATTCACAGGAGGGATGCCTTTAAATTTGATTTTTATTTCAAATCTGCCTTCGCATTTAAAACGAGTTTCGCAACCTCCTCCCCCACCTCATAAAACCCTTGGCTTCCAGTCAGCGTCAATTTAGCAGTGTTTATACTACAATAACACTTATAGGATAAACACACATTATGCGAGAGTGTAAGAAACTAACGAGTGAGAAACCGCGAAGTGAGGCTATTTTTCTGTGGTGGCGTCGATAGGTGAATCTGAGCCGATGGTGACTTCACGATAATCTTCAACGCTTCGACCTCGGCGGTGAGCATATCCACCTGAGAATTGATACAAAAATTTCTTTTAGAACATCTTTATCCATTTAAGCCAATAGTTTACCCGTCCCCAATAGAACATAATGACGCCATTGAAAGAGCTGCTCAACTCAGCGGCAAAACAACAATTCGAAGATAGCTTCAACAAATCCGGAGAAGACTGCACCAGTGCAAATTTTATTCGTTTAGATATAACAAGATTGCGATATAATGCTTACGCGATCAAACTTTTGCGGCAAATCCCTAAGTTTTCCCTCATCATCTTTGGAGATGAATGAAGCTGAAACAATGTTTGAAAATAAACTCGGTGAAACCCTTTCTCAGCGTCCCCCCAAACTTTTACAACACTTGCAGTTAGAATATGCTTGAAAGATGCGCTAAGTATTTCAAGTATAAAATGCATATAACTTTTTATCGTTCACCAAGCGTAAAAGTCACCAGCTCATTTTTTAGGTCAACTTTGTGCTTTCCTCCCTCCCCACCCACGCGTCCCCCTTCGTTCTGAATCAAGCATGCAGTTGCATCTTCAGCTGACTGCCGCAGACAGTGAAAGAGAAGAGCGGCATCAAACCGCGAACAAAATCAGAGACTCCTTCCTTCATATACCAATAACTTTTAATCATATCGAAAAGAGAACGAATGGGTAGCATTTGAAACATCAATAATCAACGAGATCATCCCTCTGCTATGTCTGGAGAAAGGATGGACGAGTTATAATCCCAGACTTTTTGAGTGGCCGGCCGCCTTAGGAACTAATATAAGCGGAAAATTTCTGAGCTTCACAGGTTTCGTGTGGAGGGCAATATTGCACGACAACGAGCACTTATACTGAATTATGAGGCATGTGCACACTATCCCCTGTTTGACGCTAAGGAGACCTTCTGAAATTGGTGTTTTTAATCATTAACGTCATCAACCCACAATCTCATGAGACAGTGCCCAAAAATGAGAGCAACCAATCTAAATAAGATTTTTTCTAGTGAAGTGAAATGTGTTGAGTGTACTCATGACATATAACAACTTTAGGGCTGGATGCAACGTAAGTGCAGTTAAACTATCGAATTCCCTACGCTGATATTCTTTCTAGTGATCCATTCATCTGTACAAAAAGCCAATGAACTCGAACCACCCATATTTTTAAGCGCTCACCTTAAGTCGACTTTCTGCGAGAAGCTTCTCTGCTTTCGATCTTCTTTCCTCAGCCTCATTCACCATCTTATAAGCCTCCTGCAACAAACAAATCTCATTCAACTCTACTGGCAAGATGAAATGTCTAGCAGAGATTCGAGGAAGGCAGGGAATAGGACTGCAGGGAACAATTCCATGCATCTTGCCTCCCTTTCCCCCTTCTGCATTTCCACATCCTCCAACAAATTCTTGTGTCGATGTTTAAGACTTCAAAATTTTTGCACCACCTTTTAAAAGTGGTGCGCAACTGTATCTTCAGAGGGGCTTTGATCATCTTTTACCAACTTTTACTCAGCTGCTGCCCGCTATTTTCGATGTCTTTCCCCCAAATGGAAGAGAACGGCAAGGACTGCCCACACATTAGTGGATATGGCCTCTACCACGGCAAATCGCAATCAACAAAAGTATCAGAGTGAAATGACGCGTATTTGTTCACCTAGGACAAACCAGACCGAATTGTGGTCAACAATTATAAGGTCTGAAATTCGTTTCTGAAAAAAAAAACTATGAGAAAGAATATTTCGAGAAGGCTGAGATAACACTCCTTTCCTAACATTCCCCGCGACTCCCCCGTGCCAACTGTTTCTGGGATTTATTGGACCGATGAAAAGGATGGGAAAGACGATGGAAGGAACGCAGGTAGAGCCACCTTATGCACACCTCTCATCGCAGACCCGAAAGAACTGCTGATTCTAAAATCACTACGGCTGTGAATTATGATAGCACTACTTCGTGTTCCTTTGAGCATTCCCTTCGAACAACTACATTTCCCCGTCACCCCAACTTCCCTAATCAATTCGCTCCTCTTTGCCTTTTTCCGAGTAATCACTCTGCTAACATTTTCATCGTAAACTTCCTACCTGCTTCAAGATCGCCAGCAAAGTTTTAATTCTATTTATCTCAGCTTCCTCTTCCCCTCCCCCTCGAGGATGACACAAGCTGATCAATTAGCATAAAGTGTGGGTTTTTCCATGAAAGGTGAACCTGGAACAGCTTTTCGGTGAGTTCTTGAACTTCTGAGTCGATGTGATCTTGAAGCTCACTCAGTCGATTACATTTTGCCTCCTTCTCGGCTATCGAGCTGCGTGCCGCATTCAGCTCCCTCTCCAGCTCAAGTATACGCTCCATGCTTTCTTCTCCATTTGCAACTAGAGAATCACTTGCTGCTGACGCGGTCTCCCTGTAAATAAAGCACTGCACAAATTCCCAATTAATAAGACCATTGTATTAGATTCGGTAATTCATGCAAACGGAGATAGTGTCTATCCGACAGAACCCACAATTTCAGCAGCAAGTGCGTGCATTACGCTTTCTAGTCTACTGCTATTGAAGGATGTTTTTTCATTACTTAAATAGTGTACGTGACAGTTTTGTGAATCATAAAAGTTGGTTATATGTGCAAACGTTAAGAAATTTTCCACATCGATCACCTCAACTACAACGACTGGCAATCTCTTATAAGAAAAACAGATTTCGAGAAGATTTTTTATGCAGGTGTCGCGTTGAATAAGCAATGTTAACGAAATTCAACAATGTCCTAAAAATTTCTTTTTGCCACCTTTCATCAAAGATTTACTGTTTTGCACTCGCGGGCTGAAGTGTGAAAGCGCATAACGTGTGAGTCATTTTGGCGTACTTCCATCTTTATCCTGCCGTCCCAACACTTGCTTTTTATACAAGACCGCAAAATTCTTCACGAATACAAATTGAACAAATATAGAACATGGGTTGACTGCATTTGAACAGTAAATGGTTGGTCCCCTCACCTAGATGAGAAAAAGAGGTGCAAATTTCGAGTCCTTCGAGAAGTGATTCAGGGATAACTATTAAAGGAGTGAGGAAGAGTGTGGAACATTCTGGCAATGGCACATTAAGTAGAATGCTGTCAAAATTTAGCGATATAGTATTAAAAGAGAAAATTTCAACTCCCATTGCTTTGACATATGAGGGCATTGCAGAAATGAACGTTTCGAGACAACTGAATGAATGAAACATGTGAATCAATTTGTTACTAGAAGAACAAACATCAAATGAAGTGTAAATTAAGAGGCAAGGTTACGAGGAATGAATGGTGCCACTTAGTAACTTAGAAAATTGAATCCCTTATGCAAACTTCGGTAAGAATGTCCCTTTATACAAAATCTTTCAATGTCATCTCAGTCTGATATAACCGTAAGCAAAATCAATCCGATTATAGGACTGGCAACCGAAAAATGATTAGAAACGAAAAACGTCCGCTCTTGAACCTCGACGATTTATACAGCAGCCTATTTGCGAAACGGCAATAGAAGAGAGAATACTTTAAATGACCATTTCTCTTTCACTACTAGTTTAGATATATTAATCTCGCGGTGTTCCTTGTTGAGATAAACGAATCGTATCTTTTATGTAAATAATTAATGCATGGAAAAATACAGGCCATGGATCCCCGACTATAATCACCCTCTTAGTGGATTAAACATTTGATAAGCCCTGGAAGAATATTAGTGCAGTTCTGATATCCACTCGATGTAAGATGAGTTAAATAAACCCGGTTTGAGACTACTAAACATAAGCTGTCGAAAGGCTATGCACAATTCAACGAATAGATAAGTCCTAGCAATAAAACTAAGGAAACTTAAAAATCCCTTTTGAAAATGAAACCAGCATCATTCCTCAAATAAGGTCTCCGACCGCTGATAAAATTTTCAACTCTCCCACTCGGCACAAATTTCCGTAAATCTATAAACCATGCGTATTAAATTTTCTATAGAAGATCAAGAGCGCAGTTCTAGAAAGCAGTATCTGAAATAATATTCACTATGAAGTGAGTGAAAAACCACCGCACTGGAAGGAAGAATGTGTGGAGTGTGTGGCTTCAGCGATGTTACAACTGGCGAGCGCCTCAACGCTCAAGGAGGACTGCATCTGAGTGGCAGAAAGTGTCAACGAGATTGAGTTTGCCAAGCCGAGCGAACCACTTCACGAATAATAAACTGCAACGAAGCTTACTTCAACTGCAACGATTCGGGGGAGATGCTTCACTTAGCCATCTCATTTATTAGAGTGGAAACTTTGATGGAAAGATTACACATCTGTATTGCATACGTCGCATATTGTGCCGTATCCTATTGCAGTGTGCTGATTAAACAGATCAAGTGGCAAAAAACAGTACCGATTTCAGTTGAACGCAGGGTTGTTTTGGTGAATAAAATTCGGTCGTCAAATATGTTTTGAAGTCGCCGAGGACCAGATAACACCTGATGTACCTCATTCAACGACCACTTAAGAGAATTACAACCAAAGAAAGGCAGCAATGATGTTCTTAGAAGCAGTGTAAAGTTTTGCTGCATGAGCACATAAGATCATGAAAGCAAAGGCCTCATATGTAAAGTTCCAGTTGCCGTTTGATGCATCTCAGACCTTAGTGCTTGAAGCACGAAACTGCCGGTTACTAAAAGTTTAATGTTTACTGTGCCAGCAGGTAGCATCCTCATCTCCAACTCCTCTTCTGTATTGCGGTCGCATTCTGCTATGGTGTAGTTTCTCCATTGTTTTCTTATGACGACTTGATGCCTCGTTTTCGCTCGGTTGCGAAATCCTGAGGGGGAATAACCAGTTTCTCGAAGAGGTGGAAAAGCAGGTATGATACCTCGTAGAGATATGACCATGTGGGTATTAAGCGAGATGCTTAGCAGCCCCAAGAATTCTTGGAAGGACTGCGTTCGGAACTCATGAGACCATTTGGGTGGCCCCAAAGATAAGCAGAAATCCCCGAAACTAGGGGCACCTAAAGAGTTTATGAATAGACCACTACGCGAAGTTGTCACCCGTTCAATCTCGCTGCGTAGTGAAAAATGTTGGTCGAAACAGTATGCGCTTTGAAATGCGTTCACCAAGAGGATGAATAAAGAAGGGGGCATAATTGACGAAACGTTTAGGTGTAATATGTAAAAGAAGAATGAGTTGAATGCGATGGACAACTTGAGAATAACATACTATGAAACGCACCAATACGGTGAGGGAATTCAAAACGACCAATTCAGAAAGGTGACGAGTGAAGAGACAATAATAAGAAGAGAAAAAACTAGGAAAAGAAAGAACAAGAAAATAATAACGCAAAACAGAACAAATAATTCCATTGAATAGTTCAGACAAAAAGCTCCAAGTCATCTACAAAAATGTTCCACATTTCAAAATAATAAGAAACGAATCTGCTGATCTTATTTTGTGTGTTCAAGAATAAACTGCTGAATGCACTGCTATATGAAGCATCTTTCCATCGATAGAGAGTAAACCATGAATGCTGACCTTTCGAGATTCGGCACACTCCACGCCAGACGGTTATACTTTCTGTAGCCTTCTAAGTTCAAAAACTCATATTATTCTCTAAACCGCGTCTGTGCGAAGTGGCTGACTGGCACAGCTTGGCGAAAAACGCATCATGTCACCGCACCTGCTGGTCTTCCTATTTGTTGTAAGCAACCACTTCTCTTTCCAAAATAACTACCTTCGTCCTAGAAAAACTCCAACAAACGAACGATCAGGACAACTACGAAATCCAAATAGCTAATAAAGTATGAGTACGCAAAGAATCAAATAAGTTTTAACGGCATTCTTTTCTTCTGATAAAAAAGTTATTTTTCGCTCTCCACCTATACACAACAAACTTACACATATACAGTTCGCGGACAGTATGGATGGAATGGCGCAATCCGAAAAGGTGAGCTGCTGTGCGCAGAGAGAATGATTTTTGTGCATGCAGCGGGAGAATGCTGTCGGATAGTGTTTTTGAGGTTGGTCAATCTTGGGATTCCTAAATTCTCGATCACATGAAGCAAAAACCAATGAGAGATTTTCCCCACTGCTCAACATTTGGGGCTAGTGTCATTTCAGTGATTAAAAAAAAACTGAATTTCGGAGCGACATTTGTTTTCAGCCAAAAATCAGAGTTGCTGCACAATCTTTATTGCCAAAAGAATAACGGAAATCTTCAAATAGCAATTCCACCTTTATTCACATAAGAACACAACTGAGTTGTGTCTTGAGTCATTAACAAAGTGAAAAAGCGCATCGTACTTTGTAGGTTGCATATTACACCACCTGATGAAAGCACAATGGAATGTTTTATATTACTCCCTCAATTTCGCTCAAAAATGCATCTTTCTTTCAGTTTTTGGTACTCAAAAGTACCGTGCTGTTATAAAAAAGAATTGCTATAAAAATTGGCATCAATACTGGCGCTATAAAAAGAACATACTATAATTAGTGCAAATACAGCAACAACACTGTTCAAAAGCACCAATTATAGAAATATTTAATGCAAAATTATACTGTTGAAGATGAATATGTCATGAGGCTCTGTTGAATTTGCGGCCAGAAGTGATCATAGACTCCCTATCGATAAGCTTCAAGATAAGCTTTTGATGGCAAAAGGTCGTTGAGTTGGGACTGCGCATCGAAGACACACACATGCTTCGAAGAAATGCACCAATTTTTGTGTCTAACTGCCACAACCACTAAACGCGTGCATTCTTCACTTCTTTGTGCACAGTATTCTGTGTTGTCTGCAACGTGCCGTGGCTGTTTCCTTTGCAGAAATCACGACTCTGCGTTGCCGAATAGCGAAATGCAATAAGGGCACATATGTGAGCTGATCAAACGAAGGGCACAAAAAATGCAGACAACGTAGCCGAATGAAATAGCGCATCGACCTGCATCCGACAGCAGTAAAAAGTTCATTAAATCGTTCACTTTGTCGAGAACACATTCCGCTCCGAGAATGTGGTGATGAAGCGACGAAGTCAAATCAGCTGATCGAAGGGTTATAACGCACAGATTGAGGTCGTTGTCCTCACGTTCACAATTAGAAGTGACAAATGATGACACGAATTTCGGTCATAACAACCGCTAGCATCCGACCAGATTCACGCAAAATGGCTAAAGAAAAAAGTATCTGCAAACAACTATATTGCTTTCTTTTATTGCGCTAAGTGCGAACTAGTGGACAGCGAAAAGGCATTTCTGCCCAAGGTAGATATAGAGAATGTGAGGCAAGAATGAGGCATTCACAGAAGAATGAGGTAAAAAACTTTTTTACGCAGATACTGAAGTGGCGAAACCATTAACTTAACATCGTACTGGCGGAGAAAAACATGGCTGTGTCCGCTACCGAGTAAAATGAATCGAAGGGGTGCTGTCAGCGACCGCCATTTGGTAACCGCTAATTGAAACTGGGCCAGCATCAAAAGTCTGCCGTTGCCCTCAGTTGGCCAGCACAGTAGATAGAATGCCAGTATGAAGTACCTCCAACAGCCATTTTATGAAGTATTCACCTAGCATCTTAGTGAGCGATGTTTCTTTCGTATGCCCAGATTAAATTTCTGGTGGCAAAAAAATGGACGCTTCATAAATGTGACCATGGCGATACCTGCCATTAATCCCCTTTCCAAGACTCTGGTTAGGCGTTTGTCTCCCTTTGAATGCCTCAGTAAGCGCAAATACTTTCATCCGGCAACTAAACAACCGCTTTGGGTGCGAAACGTAATGAGTAAGTTGTACTGGAAGCGAGAGTGAAACCAACACAACATTCCCTTTAAACAAACGGTTGGGAATTACACATCGTAAGCATAGACATTTTAAAAGAAACATCCTACCCACAAAGCTATGTTTCAAAAGCGGTACTTTTCGGTCGGATAATAATCTAAACCTGCATTTAATGATTACGGGACAAATAAACTTTCTTCAGTCACGCCTTCATGAAATTATGTAGGTAACATGGATATCCGATGAAAGGGTGAACGATTACAGAGTGCCCGATCGGCGGTAAGTGTTGTCTTTCAAGCAGCATGCGTATGCAAGCGCTCTGTCATCGTAGCTTGGCTTCACTGTCACATAGGAAATGTTTTCATTCGGCAAGAGAAAAATGTCAACGCAGCCAGCGGCGTCTGAATGTAATCACCCAGTGCCCTCTGAATGTAATCATATGCACAAAATTACTTTATTCTGGCATGTGTGGCATTGAGTGAAAATTGTGTTCGAAAGTACAACTACAGACAAAATTTTCACTCGCCACCATAAAAGTTTACATCTGAAGTCTAAGTTAAACTAAAGCAGGCTCTAGCAGAATCACCGACCATCTATTCAAACTAGATAATGCTAGTTGATATCCCAGATGGTGCCACTTACGCACAGATCACGGGACCGATGACTGATGCGAAAGGCATGCAGTAACTTATGCAACAAAACAACCGAGAAATGGAAAGTAAGCACGTCTGCAATTGTTCAGTCGCTTCCGCATTTGCGGACACATCGGATGGTTGCCTATTTGTGGACATTACACGTAAATGGCATTACACGCTTCATGCAAATCACATTATAATTGCACATTCCCTTCACTACGCAATATGGGAAATATTCTCGACAAGATTTACCAGAAATGCACTGTTCCTCTGAGTTTTTGCTTCGACTATCATCAGTCTCCTGGTTTGGCCTGAGATGTTACTGTCAACCTGCTGGTCCTACAATTACTTGCGCTAATAATATTAACATTATTGCTTCGAATACTACTACTTGTACCACCATCATTTCTAGCAGCAACGTTACTACGACAACTATTAAAAGAGGAATGATATCGTGCAGTTAAGTTGACATATATGGCATTACATTTTTTAGCAAATACATGCTAGCAACACATCAAAAAACGTGAAAAATGCCGAAATATTCAAAAATAAACCTTACAGTGGTATTTGCTGGAAGGTTCACTTTCGTGAAAAAAAGTTCAAAAGAATTCCACCTATTGCACTATTTTGGCAAATTGGAAGTAAGGGAAAACAACTGTAAAGACAGTAATGGAAACGGTGGCTTTTATTCATTCTCCATTTATAACAAGTCAACGGTAGAATTTGCAGACTCCACGTGCTTTAACTGCACCATGTTTAATCCCTCTACTTGGAGGGTCTACACAAAGTCTGGTGATTTGAACGGAATAAATCAGTGCAGGTGAGCATCTGAAAACGAACAGAACTTCTCAGACAGCATTGAGAAAAAAGTTTCACCTAGTCGCAGTGGCATTTTGTCACCACCTCGTTTCTTTGCTGCTCGTTCTCGGGGCGTGATGAATGCTTGCTCCCTTAAAGTGAAAAATAGTTTTTACTAGTCAGTAGCAAATTTAAACGGCCATCTGAAGCGTCAACGGAAAAACGTCTCAATTATGAAATATTTCGATTGTTATCATTTCCCATAACGCATTTAATATGCTTTGTTCGCAGCGTGGTTCAACCTCAACCCCTACATGGTCAAAGAATAGGACGTTGGTTCCTTTGCCCTGGTTTGAAATGTGTCTATCCGCAGGAAGGTCAGGATGTCTCATTTCTGGGACAAGCTGCACTCTTCTATATAGCATGATAATAGTGCAATACATAATATACAATGGTCACCACAAACACTACCACTGAATAAATTAATTACGTCTTGTGCGAAAGAAAAACAATGACAGCAAACAGTGCAAAAAAATCGAAAACATTTGCACTCTGAAGGTTTAAAATGACTTCTGGACTCACCCATTTTATATTGGCCTATACCTCGTTGCAATACATGATACTGTTGCAAACTTTGAAAAGACAAACAAACCACAGCTCTTTTGCTCTCTGTGATGGAGGGCTGAATACAACAGTTGGCAACGAGTATGACCGCCCCCTTAGCCCTTTCAGCTGCATCACACCAACTCCATCTACAATTGCGACTCCTGTCTTTAGTACATGCGCCCTGAATCTGTACACGTCCCTTGAGACGCCCGGTATTTTTTGAAACATTCCTCCGGATGTTGAGAAAGCTAGGCTATATTAATTTGAACTGACTGTCCCGGTTTCTCGATGCATCTTCCCACTTCCCAATTTATGGTGCACAGCATAAGAAAGCTGACTTCAAACGATTTCGCTCTCCCAACATATGTGGAATTTTCCCTCCCAGTGGCCATATACACTTCGTAAGGTGTGGGACGGGGTGAGGTAGGGATTTCGCACTGTGCAGGTTCGCATATAATTGAATCGCAGCCCCGCAGTGTGCACAAGTGTCAAAATGCTCACTGACCACAATTTGCCACTTCAGCGTTTTCCGATCACCTACCCCCAAGTACGCACCCTTTCTCTTTGTTTAAAGTCGAGGAATGTGAACCAGCATATCATGCTGAGCATCGATAAAGTCAAACAAACTTCACGATGGAAGTTATAGCGGTGAAGAACAAGTGCGGGCGATGACCGAGTGTCTAGTATCGGCTACTGTGGCGCTTGTGCCTTGAAAATACTTGTGCCCAGAATATTTGCATCCGCAAAATTGGGCAAAATCCGTGGAGGCACGGATGCTTCCGCCGCCCTTCTTCCTCGCTTTTGGTGACACATCCTTTGAGACAGCTTAGTCATCGCTAGCAAAAGAACAGCAAAAAATCAGAAGCGGGCACAGAAAACGGTAGGGCACAGATCTAGGTGACTTGCTTTCATATATGCAAGAACATGTTTGCGCAAGGAAGTTCACAGTAAGTGACTGCATGCACAACTTATAGAGACGTTTAGCAAGTTATCCGAACTCATCAATGAAAAACTAATTGAATTTTTTTGAGGGTTATAGATTCGGAACTCAGATATTTTACCAGCGACGGGATAGAATAAAAAAACACCTTCGAAACCACATACAGCATTACTTTGAATGGATGCCCTCCTTTGTTTCTTCCCACCAGTAAACCAATCCCTCTCCCTCCTAAAATTTCGAGGAAAATGGCACCTGGATGTCGCACCATGATGACGAAATGGCTCACCAGCAGCCAACGACTGAACATTAAAACGAATAGCTTATATGCTCGTCAGTGCATAGTGGCGTGAAATCCTGAACTGACCGAACAAGGTGCAAAACAAGGAAACGACAACCCAACAACTATCCACCTGATTACCATTATGCCTGCATTATTTGCAAGTGAGCATAGCAGCTGTTCGAATTCAGTTCGTAGTTGAGGTTTTCATCCAATCAAGTGTTCTTTGTGGGACCGAAGATTCATTTTGCAGCTGAGAACTTTCGTTTACCAGCATTTAGAACTGAAGGAGCGTCATATTTGGGAACAGTCAGCATAATACATATAGTACCATGGAAGATTATCAAGAGACTCTAACTTTTTTACGTGACAAGATTGCAACTGTTTTCAACAGTGACCACTCAGGCTGTCAGCTCTTAGGAAAAACAGCCGTTAGTAGGAGTCAAATTGCAGATATGCGAATATGAAGATTTAGAAGCGGAAGAAAATTGGCAGCTCCTTATGGCTGGTATCCTTATTTGCCATATGATTGGACATAACAGCGGTGATGGGGTTGAAAGCAGCAATCGGCCACAATGGTCTTTTTTCTCCAAGAAAGAGTTTATTGGAATTCAGTCCTAGCAGCTCATTTAGCTTCTGACAGACCCACGCAGTATAAAGTGTTAGCATATTACCATAAAATTTGAAACGACATTTGTGATGTGCATCCAAAAAAACAAAGAGAACCGGATCCCATTAGTTGCGAAAGATAAGTAGAAAAGAATGTTGACATAGGTGGAATGATGCGCGCTTTTGCAGCTCGTCATGTGCCTTCGTATGTGAGTGGACCCGACCGCTTCTATAAATGGTCTAAAGAGATCCATTTTCTCGCTTTCCCAAATTCCCTTCGCAAATCGAATTACAGCGATGTGTATGCATCGGTTGCGTGTGTGCGTTTGCAAACTCGAGAAGCACTCAAGCTTGAGTTACGCAGTTGGCTACGTGTAATTCGCACTAATGGTGATAACATTTCGAACGAACTTTAAATATTCAAAGATGGAAAAAATGTGTGTATGTGTTTGACATTGAGCATTCTTTATTTCACACTGGTCGGATTAGAGGGATGCGAATCCTTTGAAAAGATTTATGCGAACCACCGAATTAACCAAAATATGCACATTTGTTATTTACTGGTCTTGTGAATAGAATGCAACGTGCAAATTATTTTGATACTACTGATGCGTCGATCTACTTGTTGAACTATTGGCAGAGAACAAGTCTTTTAGCATGTTACGTCGAGCTGAAGCGGGTGGGAAGTCAAGAGGAAGTCAATGAAACGACAGGAAGGACAACGAAAGTGAAAAGTTTGGATATGTCTAACAAAGAAGCTAGTATTCACGTAACGGGTTTGCAAACGATGTCAACATTAAACAACCCCCGTTCTCTGGCAATGAATTTAGGATACATAACAAGAAGGCAGATAAGAAGCGAATAGCAAGCCCGCTGCTGGTACGAAGTGCTCCTAATTTTTCAGTGAATACGTGATTACGATGCATAGCATCATCATTATAACATCAGACAAGTGAAGAAGCTCGCAGAGAGACTGATGCGATATGCGATTTCATATTCACCTGCCACTTCACTTCGCCTTACACCGGACAACGAGACAAACACATACACACGCATACGCACATAATTGCGCAAAGACAAGACACTTCTGCAACGCTTTTGCAAAAACAACCTCGCACAAGGATAGTGGTGAGCTGTCTTTTGCGAGATGCGGTCGTTAATAATGGCGCTAGTGGAGTGAATAAAATGTGGTATTCTGATATCGGCCTTTACATCATCGTGAAGAAATACAACTTGCCGAATGAAAGCGCATATGCGAAATGGAAGCCGCGTTCTCGGTTAGGACGGCATGCGGAAGCAAGAAATGCAAACGAAATGATAAAAGCTGCTTTGTAGAAATGTGACAAGTTTAGTAAGCGGTGCTTGGCTGAAGCACTCTTGCAACGAGTTTACATTTAGTGCACGATTAACGCAACGCGAAAGCAGCGCTAATGCTGGCCAGCATCACGCAATCGTTGCGAAATTCCGACTGGCTAGCGCAAGGTCGTGCAACATTAGCGTTTGTGGCTAAAATGCAGAAATCCCCGCGATCCTAAGCACCAGTGCGAGATAAGAATTTGGTGACTTCTCGGTGGGGCATGAAATTCCTCTGGTCCTTTTCTTACATATTAGCTCAACTGGATATCCAAGGTTATAAACATCTGATACCCACACATGTCCAAAGTACATGAGTTTGCTTAGTCATTTAATACTGAAACATTCGAGCACAAGTTCACATCATGATGCAATGAGGATCACAGAGAAAATACTACTTCAGCGGCAAAAAGCACACTGTCCGCCTAAGGCACGTGACGTTGGCTCGAATTCCCTTTACACCACTACTCAGTGATTTCGCAGTACGTTCCCATTTGCTTGCTGCAGTCTGTGGTTGCGGGTGTATGCAGCGAGTGCCACAGTAAATGGTACACTTTTTTAAAAAGTTCCTTGGCACAGTCAACAAAGGGGAGAGAGAATGAGGCTTTGGTGATGCGATGTTTACATGAGCTTAGGCAACAGAAGTGTCACGACCCTCTCCAAGCCATTTAAGAAAGCGATGATTTCAGGAACAGTGGGAATTTGAAGTAGGGAAAACAGAGGTCGTTAGAATATCAACGTTCCTCTAGCAGACAGTTTACAACACTCAAAAATTGATCACATGCTCAGCTCCTCAATTCCCTTTGCAGAGAAGATGCATGAGACCCTAATCGGTGAGTACAGGAATGTGTCATATGTCAAGCGATATCAAAGTAACATGGAGGGTTGGATATACATAAATACGGGCTGCTTGAAGCTGGAAACACGGATATTGCATCGATTATGCAAAACAAGTGGTAGAGCAAGTGTAGTGAGTGTTATTAACGCATTGATATGATGATCAGCTAGAATCAAATTGGTACATGAGCTAATCTTATAAAAAACTTCATCACCGCCACTTCGATGCTTTGTGAGTTGAAAGTACCGCACGAACATGCACACAAATCTGATGAGGATAGAAACGATCATGTCCATAATGCTCTTCTTGGAAAAATTTGTCCATACAAAGCTTCAAAAGAGTTAATAGTGATCACTGTAGGAGCAAGATCTGGAAGACTAAGCCAGCCAGAACCTCGACTCTACATAAGATTACTCGAAATGTGCTCAAAGTTGTTGCCAGTAAGTTATCTTGACGAACAACCAATAGTGACATTTACCTAGATTCGCAAGTTGCGGTGGTTAAGCAGGCGGTGAAAAGCCCGAATAAGAGGGCGAGTGGTGCGCAGTTGGCGATTCGATTTTGAAAGAGACATCGTTCCACCCACAACTCGCCACTCTTGTTTGAAGAAGAGGCTGGGCCGATGCTATCCGTTATTGCAGTAGTCGTTGCGTGACGCAGGCCCACCGAGCACCCTCGTTAAGCGATTTGCATCGCACTACGTTGCGCAAACAAATTAGAGCTGTGCGCGCTCACCCATAAACAACAAACAGTATGGGTTAACTGGGAAGTGTTGATGTCACAACCGCATAAATAGTGGAATAAAACTGAGCGCCTGAATATGAATTGACATTAATTCAGCAATTTTAATACGCAGAAATTTGCAAACGCCTATGATACCAAGAACAAAACTGTTTCGATTGCACTAGAGTCCAAGAAGCAGTTGTGTGATAAGAACACAGTCAAGATCAAATAGAATTAGATGCAAAAAGCTTGATCGGTGATTTGGCAGGGAAAACAGCAATCGCTTGACATTAGGACATGATCTGTGCAACAAATACTTCACAAAGCGACTAAAAAACTTCTGAAGGAGGACCTGACAAGGTCGAGCTCCATGCATTAAGGAGGGGGATGGAGATAGGAAATGAATTTCTGGAAGAGTGCAAGAAGCAAGGAGAGTTTACGAGGTGCTGACTCGCTTATTAAATGAGAAGTATTTGGTGCTCCCAGTAAACCCCCCAAACCAATGATGGAAATCAATTAGGTCTGCCGTGAAATACAGTGAGGGCCGGAAAATGCCAGCGAGTCCACCGCAATAGCCATGCACTATAGCTCGGCATACAAGAAGTACGAATCGCAACAAAGGCCGTAGGTGCCCACTTTATCTTCAAGTTTGCTGCTTCTGTATTCTGATAACTCTTACCACATTTCTGTTCAGACATTATTTTCATGCTCTTGCAGAGCTAGCAACTGTTTCCACCCGAACCGATATTTGAGAGGTTCTGATCTATCTTATCTCGTCTCAGTCTTCGGACTGGCCAATGCGACAAACGGTGCTCTACTAGATGTGCTCAAAAATAGTCTCCTTTTTCACATTAACAAGCAGAAACCTTGTTCTTTGACTACACTCTGTCGTTGGCTAGACGACTACGACCTCAACGGAATTCAGTTCATGAGGGAATGTTTGAATGATAGCCGGAGGAACGCCTATCCGATCGTCGTTCCGAAAAGCGGTTGGTGGGCGTTTTATCGTTCGAAAAAACGGACGCCAAGCACGATATTTTACTGTTTATCCACAGATGGTAACGTCCACTAACAACGTTGCTGATGGGCAATACCATCTGTCAATATCGTTCGACGCACTCTTCAAAGGGGAACACTGCGTCGAGTGCGGCAGCACCTTCGTCAAGTAATGGGACTACCCAACGAAGTGCACAGGCCTCTGCCCCGAATGCTGCCCTGCGAATACAAGCTGCAGGGTTCCAACTCGCATAGCGAGGGAACCCGAATGATATGGAGTGACGTTTTCTTCAAGTTCATGTTATTTGGAAGATCGCAGTGGCGTCAGTGCTGGAAGTGGAAGATTCCCAAATCGATTCGCACAACGAAATATCTGTGAGGGTTGGAAATAGGTGATATGAAATTGTCTTTGCCATGGGGCACACTGTGCCTGTCATATTCGTCTGCAGCAAATGTAACGCTTATCGGGCGTCATGTGATCGCTGCTTTTTACGAGGGAGAAGGGCTTTACCGATTGGTGCATATCGATGTCGAGACGACGAAGTGCGATGAGGTTTGGGACACTGCGCTCAAGCATAATATAAATTGTGTTGTAGCACAGTACAGTGTATCTGCTGCACAAGTGTGCGGGTCTATTGAAACAAGTGCCCCGTTGTGGCTCTTCTTTGGTCAACGATCTTGTCGGTTACTGTGGCGATCCATTGAAAGAGTTGTTTAAATTTACCTAAACTGTTATATAGGTGTATTCCGTTATGCAGTTTGCATCATCTTTTCAAAGTAATGTTCACACAATTCATTTTCCGAACGAGGTTCTTCCAATTACAGTTACATCATCGTAAGTTACCGTAACTCAAGAACGCTAGAAACTGTAGCGTCATCTTATGGCTGCTTCACGGCTTCATGAAGTCTCCAATTCGACTGCACGGCACCTTTTTTTCATTTTCTTTTTTCTTTTTTTTTTGATGCCAAGCAGATTTGTTTCTCAGCAATTCGACTGCTTGAACGCCAGTCCTCCGTTTTCTACTGCGCCACACTACTGTAACCTTTGACCTCTGGCGCCTATCTTCATGACGTTACAGTTGCAGCTGGATGTTTGCAGAATAACGTTAACGTGATTTGATGGCGTCACTGGTGCCCTGACATCATAATGACGCCATTTTCCCATAGAGCAGTCCCTGTAAGTGACTCTAATCGAGCAATGATTATCATCAGGAAACTGATAGCGCCTTTGCAGAAGTACCAATCACATGAGGACGTCATGCACTGTCGACCACTACATCCGATTTCAAGCGAATTCCGGTTTCTGATCAGGAAATGGATAACATCATCGGAACCACCCAGACTAAAAAGAACACCGCAAGGGCGAAAACAAGGAAAATGACGTCACTGGGCACGACACCAAGAATGTCATTGCAACGAGATCATAATATGCAGCCTCACGACTAGTTAACCGGTGCAGCGGCCGGGGCCAAAACTGGGACGGGCTAGTTACGCACTGAAGCGAGACTAGATGCACCGTTCGCGGCATCCTTGCGTTCGAAATTCCAGGCAACAACTGAAACCCAAATCTGACCCCAGTTAGGACCTCTCGACATCCCCGTGGAAGATTCAGAGTAATTACTGGGTTGCAGACGTCCACTGGATTAAGATTTTCTAGGCGTCAGAAGTTGTGTCTGACAACCACCAAAATTTTCATCCTTTTTCCACAGAAGCACTTTATGGCAGTGGTTTTTGGATAACGGACGTTTTCTTCTGCTTCTTTTGTTGAAAGCGAAGAGGTCGCTGCAGCAAAAGAATACTGAAGCTCTGGCGAGAAATATAACAACACGTCATCTACTGGAGTTCATCCTCGCCACAGAAATATCCAAGCAACGTGGATTCGAATTAAATCCGAGTTTTGAGAGATATTATGTCGGAGTGCCCACCCCTTTCCCCTGAACGGCTTTCAAAGCAGCCGACATCTGTCAAAACTCGGAACGTAACACAGCAAAACAGTTCATAACTGAACAATAAAACAAGGCAAAACAGGCACAGCAAAACGAAATCACATCACATGCAAGCAGATCCCGACCGATCTCAACTTTCGATAGAAATAATGCACAACTATGTTTCATATGGAACAAATGTCAAATGTTCAACCTGCTTATATCAACTGCCAACAGAATTCTAAAATGAAGAGTGCAGAACTCTACTGTGAAAAAGAATAAACCTTTTTTTTGCACAGTTAAGATGTCTATGTGGCATTTGGCGATGTGAAGAAAGACAGGGAGTTGTGCGGTGCTCGTTGGAACTAAACAAGGGGATGATGTATTTCTCTGCAAAAATCAAACTGCGCAAAAAATTGTTGCAGCACCGTCATTCGACATCAAAAATGGTCAGGGCTAATATTCCAACTGTTAGTAGCCATGTGATGTTTTTCTTCCGAAAGAAGGCAGTGTACGAGAATACAGAACAACCTTTCGTGGAAGGAAACGCGTACCGTTTTACTGCTCATCACTTCATGAAAGTCACTAAAGTAAGAGACACTTATCTGTGATCGTTTTAAGCGAAGACGCGGCGCTAGGAAAGGTCTAGAATGGAAGAAGGAAAACCAAATGAGACAGAAAGAATACAACGAAGTCTTACGATTCTTTATGACAACTAATGAGAGCAAAAGCGTTCGGCAGTTGGGCGAGACCATGGCTATAAGGCGGCTCGCTGAAGAGGTTTTGGAATGAACGCGAACGATCATGTCAACACATCAGTAGTTATTATGTTAGCAATGACCCGCCTCTACTAAAGGCCGCGTTACTAAACGCACATCTGCAGGATGCTTTCTTGAATGAGTCCGATTTCGAGTGATTCCTAGGAAGTGGCTTCGTGATCGAGAAACCGTCGATATTCATTCACACTCCTCCAATGGGCGGAGCGCAGAAGTGCGTGTGGTCTCTTCATCTTCAAGTATTCGAACGCGACGTTGGGCATCCAATTGTTTCTTTCCATTAAGTAGCACACCACCAACGTTGTGCTCCGTGTTCGCCCTGCTTTGCAGTGCACATAACTGCAAAATGCAAAACTCACAAAAAATAAAACGTCCAATTATGTTAAAAAACCTCTCACCTTTTCTTGATAAAGTTTTGTGCTGCAACAGCACCATTAAAGCTAAGGACAACAGCCCAAAAGCAAGTCCTCGTTTATATCACCAGTGATTCATGTTTTAGCGACTAATTAACCCAAAAGAGAGTAACCGTTGTGGAGGAAAAAGAAACCATATGAGGTAGTTTTTAGAGTGAAACTTCTCTGGCCTTTTCTGTTGTTCCGTTCTCAGCCATGTTCCAGTTTGCTCTCTTCATGATCAACGTCGGCACGCCAATTAATGTTGCACCATAACAATGTTCTGCATAGTTTCCATTCCACACTCAACGAATCTCGAATATGCTTCCCTCGATATCGTTAACGCACCTCCGCTCATTTTTCAAACTAGGTTTGGGTTATTTCCACCCTTATACTACTGCTGCTCTTGCATACTGAACCCCGAAGGTTTGGTTTATCCCGAAGTGTTTGTCCTGACGCTTTGTGAACGTTTTCTTTTTTCGTTTTGTTGTTGTTTCCCGTTCTACGTTTTATATCCTATCTTCAGTACGTTTTCATGTACTTCTTGCATGTTTTACACTCGGAACACTGAAATAAAATGGCCGAAACAAATAAATGGAAAAGTTAAGGATTGCGAAATGCACCTCCCTCATAGCGCATGTCTCGCTGATGTCTGAGAGGATTGCGATAAAGGCAACTAGACCAGTCGAACTGCATAACACTCAGCTAATTAACTGCAGTAAATATATGCGCCAACTGTGCCGGTTCTCGAGCATGCTCGTTCACAGCAATTCTTCTCGCAAAGGCGAAATCGCCGTCGTCCCCATGAAAGCGGTGAATAATTTGGTGGGAGGAGCGGCTTGCGGAGAAGCGTTATCGACCTTTCTCCCACGGTGACGGGCATCTAAGACGAGATGCTTCCCAGGCTCGTTAAAGATGAGAAAAAAATGCAACTTTTTGGCAACTCTTTCAAACCTTCTGAGCATTTTTTGCTTCAACCTCATGCAATGAACTGAGCATCTGCAGCGGCTGGTAGGCTGGAATGTGGATTCAGGAAGTAAGATAATCGCATTGTAAGCAAGTCAAAGTGCTCCCTCCAATGTAGCAGCGTTCGACATTTCGTGGTAGTATGTGACAGAAAATAATCTTTTGCAAGCGGATAGTATGTAACAGAAAATAATCTTTTGCAAGCGGCGAATTGAAGAGGGAAATAGAAACGGCAATGGTGCAGTGCAGTTACCACCTTGATGTGTCATAATCCGTGGCAAAGATTGTGGCATGCGAGGCGACATAAGCGTATCTTGTCACGCCATGCTGTAAGGGGGTGTCAATAAACCGCAGAGTGAGATAAATCAGCCAGCCTTAAAGTGACACCCTCTGATGTCGCACACGCCACCTTTCTAATCAATTTTCCTCTCTTGTTTTCTATTGACCAGCATATCCACTCACAGCTGCAGCATAACTGATAAGTGGATAAGAATCAACGAACACTGATTTGCCTTGTTTGCCAATGTTGTTGATGAACTGCACTGCTCTCTGAATTTCAGGCCGCGATGAGGAACCCACAAAGTCCTTCATAGGAATTTCATGGAAGGCGATCTCATGCTGTGCCCAATCCTCTTTCCTCATCGAACTCCAAGCGGCCTTCGTCTCAAATTCTGTAATTGATTTAATTAAATTCAACAATTGTTAACCGCGTACTACAATATTAATTTGGATGATGTGTAGGGAAACGAAATAAGTAAATGGGAGCATTCTCGCCTAATGAAGAAATAAACATACTAAAGCAACGAAAAAAATTGTGCAACCAGAACTCGACATACCTCTACTGCATTTTTTCGACTGTAAACAACTCCGACTAGCCAAGTTAGCGTCACCAGTGCTCCACCTTAATATGTCTCTGCAGGAAATGAGGATCACCAATTCTGATGCTCGTTGCCGAATTATACTACTCAGCCGAAATCCACGTCAGCGCCTCAGTTCGAATTTTTTGCTTCCGTTTAGCAGAAATATGAGGACATGGTGAAGAGACACAGAGGGCACTATGAATCATTATCGGCTGTCACGACCCACCACGTTCTGAAGGTATCGCGCGAGATGAAAGACTACTGCATGATGACTTTTCATAATTGATGTTCCATTTGCAGCTCGACTAAAAAACGTTTATTTCGTGTCAGCTTGCACTGTGGAGTGGAACAAATGGGCAACAATTAAAGCTGCGACTGGAGGCGCATATGTCGACCAACACTGAAGTTCAGCAAGGCAGCACTCTTCTCCCTACTGCCCTTCACACTGTTGATGAGCCTCGAAGCGCGCACATTACTGGACTGAAGAGTCGCTAACCATTCTAACCTTTACCGTCGTGTTTTCAATGTAGCCTCTTTTTATTTTTTATATGGCCACAAACTTTTCTACTTGTAAAGGGCTTCGTCAGCCGATTCCAGCGTTTCCATAATCTGCTGACCCCCAATTGGGCATCAAATCGGGCAGTCCCATATCGTTCGCTTTTTACTGCCTACTAACTTTGGTAGAAGTTTGTGAGGTAAACGGGAATTCTTTAAGTTTCTGCATACTTTCACTGGAAAAGGCAACGCCCCAAATGGAACAATAACCGATCTGTGCAAGACACTGTACAACCAACGAACGCTGTTACCAAAGAAAATGACTAAGCAAGGGCATTAACATGCCAATAAAATGTCCGTCATATGCCGCCAAGCAGAAGTTCTATAGCGCATTCGTCTTTAAATATTGTGCTAAAAAGTGTGTTTAAGTTGCCGACGACTATGACTTAAAGCGTATGGCGGCTTCTAAAGTAACCAAAGGGAGCCCGAAAAGGTGTGGCGCGAAGAAATTACCGAGATGACAACGATATCTGATGGATAGCTTTGTTCCATTCTGTACACTTCACACGACAAAGTCATTCTGGAACTCTCACCTTCGGTACAGCACACAACGCCGCCAACATTTTCGTTGTTTTTCAATTCGTCGAGCATACTGCGGAAAGGTAACGCTCCTTGTATGACTACGTCATCAATGCGGCTATACCACGGCCACTTAGCTGCTTGCAGATAATTGCGAAGAAGATTGTAGCCAAGCGATGGATAAAACATTATCAGAGAGAACATTACGATTGACTTGAACGCAAATAGTTGGAAACGACGATGCCTAGTGGAGCTGCACTGAGTCGATACTTGTGGCAACGTGAACCTGCAACTCAAAAAAGCATCGCGATCATATTCGCCAACCCGAAACCCCACTATGCATAAATTCCTCCTAAACACGAACAGAAACGAATAAATTCATCTTAAAAATGTATCTCTTTGGGTGAAGCAAAAACTTAAATTTCAACGTAGCATTCCTTCACTGAGTTCCCCATTGCAAAACTAAAGGTCAGCTGATAAGGAAATGGAAGAATGCATTTCACTGAAAGCACCCCCATTAAACCGCTCGAGATCGGCTCTGGTTTTATGTATTTTGTGCCCGACTTTGTTTACTTATTTATTCAACGACACATATATAACCAGAGCACTTGCTTATGTGAGGAACACAAAACGGTCACGGGGAAGTAATACAGACCGGACGCACATCCGGCTATCAGTGCAGACAGCGCACGAAAAAATTCAAGTTGGAAGGTGCCAAAACGGAGCGCGAAACAACCGTCACAAGAAAACAAGCAACGAAAACGTTTCAGATATGAGGTTGCATCAAAGTAAATGTCAAAACGATTCGAGTATCTCAACAAACTTTCGACACTATTTAGTTTTACGATATTTTTGGGCAGAATATTCCCATGCCTGTAATTCAATAAGGAAAGTCACTTAGAACATCGTTTCTGGCACACATTTTCTTGCCTAGCTGAAATCTGTGGCCATGATGCCCACGTTTAGGACTGTCATTAGAAATGTAGTATTTTGAAAAAAAGGCAAAGTAGAATCTAAGGATGAAATATCTCCTTGATTCCAATTTGAAGATTTTCAGCTCAGAAACAGAATCGGGTTTGTAATCGACAAGACAGAGCTTGGTAAACGTAGTACCAGTAAAACGCTGGTGGGCGTCTTAAGGCAGTGCACCATCAGAAACAAGGCAAACAGATCATTTAGCGGGCGCAATATCACAGAATTGACCAAAATTACGTTAAGAACGGTTTATGGTAAAGCTCGAGAAGCGCGGTTCTTATACAATAAACGTTCCCTGCAAAATACATAAGAAAATAGACGTTGGCTGTTGTTCTGTTCATTGCCACACCGTGCAATTTATTGGTGCCTTTGCGTTAATATATCTGAGAGCGGATGGGCAGATGACTTTGGCCCTCGGAGCTTTTTGCCAACGCTAAAGGAAGAACCGCAGGGAAATGGATCTGCAAAAAGGAAATGTGGGAATGCCACACGGTCGGGGAATTCATCCAAGCTAGAAAGTAAAACTTAAGAAGCGAAAATGTAATACAAACGATGCTAGCTGACAAAACGCGAGCTCAAACCCTCTCATGTTATCATTCAATCAAATCCCAACCCTCATTTAAATAAATCATTCCAATAAAATCCAAAATCTGCATGAATAATAACTTACTTCCCAACTATGCCAATATGACAACTAAATTGAAAGCAACTGCCCTAAGCGAACGATATTCTCACATCAGCTTTTGTTCACAACGATTTGCAACAAACAGCGTACCTGATCCACCAAAAAAATGTTTAAATATTGGAGTTCAACGACTTCACACGTCAACTCGAAGTGCAGAACTGATTTATAAAGCTTTTATGTGCATGGAAATCGCTAGAATATGCAAACAACCACAACATTGTCTCGACAACACAACAACATAAAGCAACAGCTTCATTCCAATAAGCCCCAAACAAGTTTTTTAACTGATCACAGCTACATCGCTCACAGAGAATAGGAGATGGAACGAGTAGCATAAATACGAATACAAAGGAAAGGCAAGAAGCGGACTGAGTCGGGGACTGTTAAAAGTAGCAGTTTTATGAAAATAACTCATCTTTGCACCTCATTTTCTAACACATTCCTGGTTCCACAAACCAGACCCCAGGGCTCCATAAAGACAACACTAACCCAGTTCAAAATCGCTTCAAATTTGGCAGACTCATAAAAAGATCAATTCTATTGCAAAGGCGATCTTCGACACCATGAAATCATGAACTGGGTGTGGAGATCAGCTTGGGGATTTATACGCAATCGATCCCTTGCAAACACCTTTAATGGACCTCTAGCACAAAGCTGACATTCAGACAGCAACTTCGAATAATATGATAGAAGACTAGATGAAAACCACAGGAACGAAACGGATATCACGCAGAAGCAATGGCAGCGAATTAGAAATCCACGGTAAAAAATGAAATAAATTAAACGCGTTGTGATTCACACAATGAAGTATTTCGAAAATGGCTGGAATGAAACTGTCTTTTTAAGAGACCTCTCCATCAAATTTTAACAATTATTGGCGGTAAAGAAGAGACTTAACTATGAAAGAACCAGTATCATTGCTCAAAGAGAACATCCAACTAGTGATAGTGTAGAGTAAGAACGACGTCGGGGAGTCACTAAAAAGAAAAGCCACAATGCTCGCATAGACTGCAAAAGAGAAGTCATTTGATGTCCACCAGAATCTGACAACCGGCCACCGAGAAATGCAGCCACTGTCCACTTTTGCTCATGATTAGCCCGACCTCGAACATTGCCCAGAAATTCATAACCATCAGTCAAAATTACTCTCTGCCCTGTTTTATATTTTGAAATTTGTTTTTAGATGAAATCATACTCATTGCATAAAACACTCATTCTGGGGATGCATTCGCGTCACTAATGTGAACGCGGGGAACAACGAGCAGGCATACCGTCACCAACATTTTCCTGCCACAGAGACCCGACCCTCCATCAGGTAATTTAACCGATGGCGGTGAATTTTTCACACACCACCTCCTTCCTGGCAAACAATTACTTTGACTTGAAGTTGGGGGACGCCCGTCACGCAAATCTTGGACAGTTTATGGCAAGAGATAAATGTGACGTGCCTTCACGTCAAGACAGACAAACAGAGATTTCATTAGGACCTCTTGAACGAGTTCGAAAGGTGACACTCCATCAGCTCCGAGATGTAAAGTAAGCCAAAAAAAAACAAGTGACTTGTGACTAGACGACATCAATGACCGTTCTTCATCCTGCATCCTAAACAATACCAGGTCATTAAAGGATCTTACTGCAAATATTCCCACTTCAAGCACTCAATTAAACGAGTGAACAAAAACAAGCAGACAACGAGTGCGTCAGCAGCGCACATAAGAGTAGAAACAGAAGAAAAACGAAATATAAACTTTCACTATGCGAGGTTGTGCAAGAGATCAACCGGTACAAAGTTGTGTAAGAGACATGCAACAAAGAGAGAAAGAGATCAAAGGTCATCGAAAATATTCGACGGTGGTATATTAAGAGGAGATCCATTGTTCGTATGACGGGAGTCGTGAACATCTGACGAGATGTACCGTTCGAAGCGCTCATCTGCAGAGAGTATCGGCTCGTCGTCACCGTATTCGCGTACACCAGGGAAATATGCGTTTTTAGATGGTGCCTCCCTTTCGAGTCCATAGGAGGACGACCGAGAATCTGTGCAACGAGAAGGGACTGCAAACAATGCCTCTTGGAAACACAAATGAGCAAACTCGATCAAATTAGTTATATCTCACTTGTAATTCACCTTCACATTTTCTCTAACATTTAAAAAAATGGCATCTGCTAAGACGTAAGGAATGACATATTGGCGTCAAGATTCACGAAGACCCTTAGAAAGCCGTCAGTAGAAAGGATCGATAAGACTGAGGCGATAAGCCATTCCCCACATGTTCGGATGCGGGCCTCGTCGTTGAAAGCCATTAAATTCCCGTCCCGTGGGAAAGGACAGATACAAACCGATGCTGGTAAGGTCACAGCTCTCACCTACTCATGAGACAATTACAAATCTGTCTTGCTTCCGTAAGCGTTTTCATTTCACAAGTCGACAACGAAAAAGGAATGAAAGCTACTTCGTTTATTTCATAATCATATGAGGAACCATTCCCTGAAATTCCCCTTCGTGAATTTTTAAATGGTGGACAGTGCGAAGGTTCGTGGTGTTGATCGATGCTTTAGCTCATTTCTTTTCTGATACGTTACGTGGTAGCAGCGACATGGCTTCCGGCGAATGGCTTCCCGCTTTGCTACTACAGCATCTCCTAGCGCACACTCGCGTTCTTTACCAGATGAGATCTCCCACATGTATATCCCTTTCCCTCTGAAGAGTACTCTGACTTTATCTGCTTTTAGATCATTAGAAAACAGAATTCTACCATTGTTCTCTTCCTCTAGACCGAAATTAGACACCTAATTATTTCGTACTCTGTGACTTATAAAATTGGTCACTTTCTTTAGTAACACAGATTTCGCATGTTTCCACAGTTATATCCCTCTTATGTGAGCGCCATCGCAGAGTTGTATTTCTACTGCGATATCGCTGCTACCCACAGCTCAATCTGCAACTCTGAATTCATTGAGTTATGCTCCGTATTCGCTGTCTTTATTTATTCGACGGGAGTTTCATTCATTTTCTCCATTCACGGCAGTCCCTCGTTAATATCAGTATTTTTATGACCAAATTTTCTCACTGACAACTTGCATTTCTAAGAAAACTGTTAGGCGCACCAAATGCCCGTTTAAAAAACGAAATAACCAAGTTCTTGAATGGATAAAACTGCTGGATTAATTTTGAAAATTTAGATAGTCAGACTTCCCCAAGAGACTGAGGAAACCTGCAGCTAAAAATTGGTCCGACGATCGAACTTCATACGTTGTGCGAGCACGCACTGAACGAAAGCCAGCGTACTGATGAGAAAATAGAAACCGCATTCCTATTACTAGGCTAACAATCACTTTAAGCGTTGAATAAATCATACTGTTCACAGGTAAGCCTTGCCGAAATAGCCTCGAAAGCCCGCATATTCACGCACCTCGCGTGGAACATGCGTCAGGAGGAATTCGGATGTTTACTATACGTTTAAGGAATTAGAGTGTCATTTGCCAAACAAAACAAAGGCAGAAAAAGAAAGTTAAGGAACCTTGAGCACGTGTCCCGTATCCGGCAAGCCTTTCAGCCCAATACTGGTCTCTTTGCTCTCGGTTAGCCGCTCTCAGCATTTTATTCCTTTCTGAAAATACAATCTCCTCACAGAAAGATAATTGTATACAAACTTTCGGTTTTCATGTCACCAGAAATTTAGCACGCATAAAATGATCGTTCAGACTGATTTTACATTTACCACAGGAGTGAAGCGTTTGGGAAAAAGTTGACTCAAAATATGGTTGCTGTTTTAGAAACCTTATCTTCTAAAATCGATAGGCCGTTCATATAACCTCGGATGCAGAACAATGCCAATATGAGACGGAGTCGAATCTAGGAACCCTCTTCATCTTTGTTAATTTATAAACTTGTTGAAGATTAACTTCTAACAGAAGAAAATTTAGGCTCAGCATTAATTCTTATTAAGAAGGAAAAGTCAACAGCCAAATCCTGTTCGTCAAATGCGGAGTGACAATTGGCAATTGCAATAGCAAACGACAAAACAGTCATAATAACTTGTAGATTGGCACGCTGCAGGAATCGAATAAACAATTCTACCTTTACTCTGCAGTCATTCTCAACGATTTTGAAATGAGACAAGAAAATAGTTATGAATTTGATGAAGAAATTCGAATGCAGCCGATGTGGTAAAAACGATCTGTTGAGCAACAAAATCATTCAATGAAATAAAGGGTCACCGGAAAGGGAAACTCGAAGGACGTCAAAAGACTCAAAATCAACACTCGAGGCTATAAAACAAAACCCTTTTAAAAGGCGAAACCAAAACAATATAAAGGAAGAAATAAAGTAGTGGAGCTCGGATATCACATGGGCCTCTTTTTAATCTAAATCAGCCTTTGCCAGCAATTGAATTTTAAGAGTTCAATGCCGACGAAACAACCGTAAAAGCATGAGTACATGAAAGAGGCTAACAGAAGGATTCATTACAATTACTGACGTAAATTTGAGTAAAAATGGCATGGAGGAAGGTCTAGGATCAAGAGTTCCATTCGGCTTATTACAGATTCTACCAATGAGAAGAACCGTAAACGTAAACGACAGACCAAGAGTGACGAGTGCCTTCCCTCCTTGAACAAGTTCTGCGGTCATTTCATCATCGTTCACAAACTGATCGATGCCCAAGGAATGTAGAAGTCGCGTCCCCAGTCTGGAAAGAACTCTATCATCAGTTATATCCACAACGAGCACGATCCGGTGAAGAGTTCCAGCAAACAGCGCAGATATCGGATGATGAATCAAAAGCCAGTTCTTAATTGCACAAACTATTTCGGAGAATGGTCTCGAACTTCATAACTGTTTTGAAAGGAAGGATTTCAAATATCCTTTCAAAATATTTGTGCTACTATCTGCGAACAGTAAGGCCAACGGTAGCTCATCCCACCCATTCGCAACACCGATCAATAAGGCAAAACATTAAGTAGCAAGTTGCTGTGCCTTAAGCTGCAAAACGCTGTTACTTTGCCTAATAATTCATGTCTTCCACGCAGTGTTAAGCTCAACACACTGATAAAAATTGGAGACATCAAGACTTCGAGCTCTTTTCTTTGTTCTGTACCAAAGAATTGCAGGTTCTTACCTATTTTCTACTCTCGATTCTTTTTTATCTAGTGTGATTGAGAACTTATTTGATCCCCGGTGCTTACCGATCGCCACTAACCCTTCCCCTCCAAACCTCTTCCCGTAAGAGACTACATGCATGCTCCACATGCAGTGACTCTAGCATATTAGAAATGAAATAAACAGTTGAGTGAAGAAGCAACCTTCCGGATTTCATCCCCCTTCCCTTTTTGGCTGAACGACCAGTGACACGATTCTGGCAAATGAATGCGACAAAAAGAACCGCACATACATAAAAACAACGACAGGAAAACAGGGTGTGCTGAACCAAAAGTACGCTAAACATCGAAGACAGGAGTATATCAGTGCATTTTCAAATGTAATTGGGAGACATCATTCACGGCCCTACCGAAAGTAAGTTGCCAAACACAGTAGCAGAATGCAAGTTGGCAAATAAATGTTGAGTCCTTTCGCAAGAATCGGGATCACATCCAGATGACCCATCAGCTGCAAATAACGACCGTCAAAATCCTCAATACAGCACGAACTAGCCTTTGCTTAGTAGCAGACAATGTGCTCCATTAAATGGCCCGTCTTTCAGCATTAGGTCAGACTGAGGAAATATCGTGCATTGCAACAGTGAAGGCTATACGCCACGGAGAGAGATGGGATCGAGCGGGAAGAAAACGCAGCGTCGCCACCCTCCTCCCTCACTTTAGAACGATAAGAATGTGGTGGATGGAATTCCTCTAAGTGATGTAATTACTAATAAAATGAAGAAAGCATGAAAGTTTGGAAAATAGTGCTTCTAACATAGTTGCCCTCATTACATACGCAAACATCTCGTTATAGATGACTCCATCTTTCAGGTCTCGCTAACACGCATATTTGCGACAACACCACCTTTCCATGGTATACCGCCCTTCGTCCCAGACGAAGAAGAATGAAGAAGCACACCCAGAAAACACTCACAAAATTTGGTTCAATAACCTTTAAAAATCACTACACTTTGCAACACCACTTTTTCATTTGTATTATTTTGCTGCATGAAGCGGATGAAGGCATTCATCAGTGGTATTGCAAAGCTATTAAACACAAACTCGTTATTATGCATATTCATGGTCGATGATTTACGCGAAGGACCTATTTATTATTCAATTCAAAGACATCGGAAGTGAGCGAACGGCAAATCTGCTCGCCAAAGACATAATACTCACCTTCGTGAATTGAGTTTCAACGGGGAATTTTGCCTGCGAAGTGATATGCGAATCGAGATGAACCATGCCGAGCACGTTTAAACACAACGCTGGGGTGAGTCGACACAGCAAACTTCAATGGATAGAAAATCACCTGCTGCTGCACATCCACCAAGTTTTTGTAGTCGTATTATAAACTAGCAGATTTAAGGTTAAAAAAATCAACACTGTTTCGGGAAGAACTTAATCCAGTAAAGCCACAAGCAGCATGGTGCTGCCGTCTGAAAACTGCGTGAGAAGAACTAGGGTCTAAGAACTGCACGTAAGACAAAACTTTGGAGAGGCATGCAACAATAGGATGAAAGGTTATTGGGCAGACTTGGTATGGACGTCCAAAATTGGCCTGCGTATCTGCTCCCCAAGTATTCTCGTGATATTCTGGTCCGAACATGACAAAGGACGGAAGAAACAGAACGTCTACACTGTGTTAGTTTTTGCAGTAGAAAAGCGGATAGATGTTGTTTGCTAAGGGTAGAGAGTTTATTTCATTTTCTACATAAGTAGTAATTTGAAAGGACGCAACTTTGTTTCAACGTACTCCATAAAATAAGAACGAAATAGCGTCAAGGTAACGTCAGCCCCGTGATGAACGACGATAATTACTTGCAGTCCTTTATTCGCTCCCCTTCTCCAAAGGAGGTCTCAGCAATGACATGCGATACCAAAAACGCAAAATTATCCCATTAGCTAACTATCAAGAACACCACTCTCAGTTTGCTGAAATAGCTAATGCCAAATGAAGAGACAAACCAACTCACATCGCACTAAAGAGGAGACTGTTCTCGTCGGTCATATGGTTTGGATCAAGACGGTAGTAGCGATAGATACGCAACTTGAATACCGCATAATAAACACAGATGCACAAATAGGAGATCAAATAGAATGCAATTGTCTGAAAAGCAACAAAATCAAGTGCATCGTTCACAAATACTCACATAACGCTGAGGGGACGGAAGTTATGCGGGCCTGGCATTCTGCAACCCTTCCATGGAAGTCCCCTCAACACAGATCAACTGCAAACTCTTAGCGCACACTCTACCGGCATAACCGAGTCAAGTATGAGACTAATCTTGCGCTGTTGTTATCACCATCGCATAAAAAAATTCGAGCACACTTTAAAAACATCTTTCCAACAATTCTGATGAAGCAGTCGTGCACTCTGAGTGCATCGTAGAGGATTACTGCACTTTTTGGCACTTTATACAAAAATATTGTCTGCTGATCAATGATTAGTGCAAAACGACACCACACCAATGGTTTAATGCTAATCTGTGAAAAACACAATGCACACACTATTCTTTAAGTAAAGGGAATGAAGGAAATTGAAAATAGCAACGGCACTCATCCGCGCAACGAAACATTTTTCGAGGAAATGTTTCCGACAATCTATACATGCCTGCATTAGAATTCCAAATTCGTATAGACGAGCTGCCGCGTCGACGAGCATCGCCGCAATCGAAAGCGTTGGATGTACAACAAAAAATGTACATTCACTCCATATAACCACCAAAGAAAGCAAACAAGAAAACACAGCGGTAATCTGTAAAAAGGATCACTGAATTGCAGCCCTATACAGTATAGTAATACAGAGAAGCACTAATAATACGACGTGCATGTGATACAATATTCTTCTTCCCCCCCCCCCCCCCACCGCGCCAAAAAACAACAACAGAGCACCTGATACAACCCCCCCCCTCCCAGTAACAAGAATAGGCTGTCATTGATGAGGGCGCAGTGAGAGAAAAAAATGGAATCATCAGCGATCGCGTTCACTGCCAGCGGCATCCCCACAACGCGCACTGTCAACATATTTTTGGAAACAATAGTAACGTTGAGTGCATCCCTCCCTCCCTACTCCAAGCTTGTGGTAATGAATAACCACCCACCACTATTAAGCTCGAAAAGTAAGTTGCCCCCACAATTTTAAACATTCAGCAATACACATAAGGCGTGCATAGGACCTCATGGCAGCATTAAGATGTGGGACACAATTTGTCGGCTAATTTGGCGCTCACACACTTATTTCGCCGAGTTGCTCGAAAAAATTCCTTTTAAAAATGACGTCATTGCGAATACTAAATCATAATGCACCTTTGTCTTGCGCTTTTAAAGTTGCGAGAGCATTTGGAAGAAAAAAGGATGTGGCAGTAAAAATTCAACATCTTTTCGATATGTGAGTTGGAAACGAAAAAAAAACCTTGAAGGCGGGGCGCTTCCCGACAATATGCCAAGCAAATTGTGACCTATACCAAAGACGCAGCATCCAATCGGGACAACGCTGTAACGACGGCGGATTCTTCTTAATCGACCTAAAAGAAAACGAATGCTCAACTGGACGATAAAATCACGAAGTTATGTTGGTAAGCGTTTTTGATAATGTGATATGATGCAAAATAAGACATAGAAAAAATCATGACGATAACTGAATTGGATTAGTGCAGATGAAAAGACCCTTCCCACCTGAAGTCATGTACGCAGTGTCCTCGATCGGCCCACACATCGTCAGCATGTTGTACATCCTCCAGGTAGATTGCGCGTCGCAATAAAGCGCTCCACTGTGCCTGCGTTCGATGGTGATTTTGAATAGCGGTTATTACTCGCTTATGCAGACGAATCTGAATATAACCACATCTGAGAATAGCAAATCTATGAACATAAATGGGAGCTCCCCTTCTCAGTGCTCTCCTCCCAAATGCAGAAAAAAACTGACAACTAAGACACAAATATAATGACATTGCTTGCGAAGTCGCAAATGGATTGATTTCGAATTCCTATTTTATCCACTTCAGCTACCTGCTAAAGCTGCCCCTCTAACAGTGTTGTTGACACAATTGCTGGCAACGATCGGCACGTGGCTCTGCAGTTGATATGCCGTGCCAGACATTGAAAAGTAAACATTGTGTATCACTGCAGACTGCGATAACGAACACTAGCGATGATCAATTTTGACACTTTGGTTGAGCAGTGAATGAATTGAAGTCACAATTTTGTTGATCTGTGGCGCATTCCCGGTAAGCATAAAGTTACGTTACTGCGTTGCAGAGAGATTAGAAAGAGGCGAATGTTAGGCAAAACGAACGAAAATCGCAGAACCCTCTCTCCTATCATGAGCCAGTATCCCAACGTTTCGTCAACTTGTAGGGGGTCATATGAACATTAGACATGGTAGAGCGCATTAAGATGGCATTATGGTTGCAGCTGCTTACATTGCACTTGCTATGCGGTTCGGCATTGTAATACAAATGCACTATGCTCTCAATTGTTGCCACCGCATATCACTGCACATATACAAGAATTACTGCCGATGATGCCACGTAGTTCAGGTTAAATTTGGCAGCGAAGGTGATAGTGATAATGATGAAGATGCCCTCCATTAGCCGTCTTTTCCTCTCCGTAAAAATGGACGTTCTTCGCATCCAGTTCACTTATACCGTTCAAGGAAGTCGCAAAATTCAATGAAATTCATAATCCGCTTCGTAAATCTCCTCGAACAATGGCCCTCTGTTGTCGATTAATGGTATTCCAGGAATTCGATCAGCCAATGACATCATGCGAGCGAAACAGCATAACTCATTAAGCAAAGCGCCGAAACCATCCCAGGGCGCCGGTTGATGTCGTTTCGCCAAAACCCACTCGCGCCATAGGCAGTGTGCATATGCGAATCGTCCAGCTGTGGACACCGTAAGCAAAATACATGAAAGTTAGCGAAATTGGTCATATTATGTCGACTTTTTGTGATTATGTTATCGTCTTCACAATATGGCTTTGTCCCAGTGATAATGCTGTATAGAGGGCACGAAATTCCAAGGAAAGAAAACATGGATTTCTGATATAAATTCTTCGCAGTTGCTGTATAATATTCGGCTGCAAAATCCAATGACGTTGGACGATGACTCGGTTCAACAAAACGCAGCCTTCACCATGAAGACGACAGATGCAATCTACATTGTTAGACAAAGTGGGATGAATCCACGTGCTCTTCTTTGTGGTTGCAAGCCACTATTTTAACATCCTCCTCTGTTTTTATACCACTATGCGTCGTGTTTAATTTGTTTCATTCTGCTTTCTCCATCATCTGCGTGTACTTTATCTGCCTCGCAGTGCTGCCGTTTTTCGATTTCATGCTCTCAAGCACTAATGGCAATGAGCAACGCCTTTTAACTCGAAAAACACGAAAACAAAGTTCATATTTGCAACTCTGCGTACAGTTTGAAATGTTGGAAGCAGTTGCTGTGCAATATTCTGATAACACTCCACAGTTGATAGTTTTTATTCCACTTATTTTCTTGCATTGGGAAAGGGGGTGAAAACGTTCCCAAAGATGTGGACACAATTCCTGAAAGCGAGATGATTTTTACAGAAATTGTGGAGCATAAAAACTTGATACCTCATATACTCATGCCGAGGTAATATGTGAGAGGCGATTTCGAAGTCTGCTTGCAGCGAATGACAGATGCTTCGTACACAGATGCTTGATAAATGAGGATTGTCCGCTAGTGGAAAAGTACGAAACTTTGCTGCAGATAGCAACAGCAGAAAACGTGCAAAAAGGTAACAAAGTGGGGGAATATAAAAAAGGAAGAAGGAAAAAAAGCAATAAACGCACCAGATATTTTTCATTGGCAACAAGGCTCTCGTCAGAGGGAGCAATACTTGAAGCAGCCAAAAAGCTGCCAGAGCTGGTGCTGGTCAACTGAGTGACCAATTCGACTGGAAACTTTGCCAGCACGATTTGTGCGTACTCACGCAAAGCATGATCGTTGCGTAGAAGGCTCAAAACGCTCCTTGCTTCCCTGCAGCAATTAACGCATAATATCCCTAATTATTTCTTGGCTTTATCTCGTTGAAGTCAGAAAGCGATATACTTCATTACTACACCACCTAACACTGCTTACTGTAGGTTTTCAGATAGCATTACAACCTAAACAACAATAGATCGATGAATGACAGAGAATGGTACAAGATCTCGAACCGGAAAGTTCGACTTCCTCTAGCGCGGTTTGGATAGCAAGTATACGCGACGAAGGCTCAGAAACGTGATGGCCGTGCTCGAAGGAGACAAGGTGTGCACACTGCAAGCTTTGAGATGCCCAGAAAAGCAGTGTCTATTCAACGCAAAGCCACGTTATCGGATTACTAGATCGACACTGCAGGCATGGTCACTTATGGCAACACAGAGAATATTCAAGAGGCATCGCTAAATGTTTCCTCATAAAAGAACGCCGTTTAGAATAACGCAGCACATTCTAGCGCTGGTGAACGAAGCTCATCTATCACTCCATTCAACTGATACGCAATCAACAAACCACACAGCAGCAGCACATGATCCACCTTTAATACCTCTACTCGGCCCATCGCTCGAATGCTTCGTTAGCTGCCCATGCGGAACACCTCAAAACTTTGCTCTAGCAAGACTCAGTGAATGAGCATATGAAAAAACTTCATCTCTCATTAACAAGGGTATCGTCATACACTGACCTCACATGTCATTCGAATTCAGTGGCCCAAACTTACTTATATACGATTTATCACTTACTGGTAAACTTCCTTTAGAGCATCTTCAGCCTCATTCTTTTCAGCCGATAGCTTATCAAGATCAAAATACGTCTTGTTCAGTCGGTATCCTGAAAATCGATCCACTCAAAACACCAAAAGTGTTTCCCATAATGTGAAAAAACATTGAATGCCGAGATTATATAACTTAGGGATATTAAACAGAAGTTCGACGTTATTTAAACCACTCTCGATCTTCATTTTTTTCAATACAATAAACAATTTTTTCAATGCACTGAGCCCTTTTTTTAATAAACGGCATCACTCTATTACTATTACTGCCTTTTACACTCTGAGAGTGTGCACTGTTGAGAAGAGAGGACGGTGGAGCAGCATTGCGCCCACTCAAATATCGACTTGTTGCCCTATGCACTCTGCTAGTCGGCCTTGAGGACAGGCCAATTGAACAAGAGTAATATACAAGTGAATAAACAACTCGTGGTGAATTCGTAAACACAAATATAAACAAAACTACCTTTAACTCCCATCAGCCACAGCTGACGTGGCACCTCAACAAGGCCATAGCCCAGAAGAACAACCGACATGAACAGTCCCCAAGTGTTCGAGGCAGATATAATCATCACTTTCACATGCTCCCTTAACAAATCGTACCTTGAAACATGAACAAGTAGCTCAGCTTATCGTTTCCTTGCAGCGCAGCTCCACCGGCTTTAACGAAGCAACCCTACTCCACAAATCCAGCGTTACCAGCTGGTACAAGCATAATATGTGACTTGCAAAAACATTAACAGAGTACAAGTTACTGCCTGTCAGGTCTTCCCTCAGTTATATGTCTGAGTAATTCAATATAAATGAGCTAAACGAAAACAAGTTGAATTAAATAAAAAACGGAACAAAGTTGCAAACGGACATTGAAAATGTCACTCATGAATGAAGTTATGCGGGTTTCGACAAGATTCCTAAAAGAATGTGCTGAGCAAAAACTATTTGAAAAATTTTGGAAGCGCCCTAACAATACATCCCTTTGAAAGGATCCCATCAACAATTCTTCCCTTTCTCTTGTCCCCTTCCCCCATCCTCCATTTAGAAAAAGAAAATGAACTCACGCATTCAGCGACAGCCCTTTTATGGCGGCATAAAACAGGAGGCACACAAATATTATCAGGTATGCGCCGTAATAGATGACATTATTGTAAGCTGCAGATCGTAATTTACCCACAACAGTAAAGTCACCTGCATTCGAGTAACTCTGCATTAGTGGAAGCACAATCCTGCAAACACATGGATGCATGCTTCGTGTGAACATTTCATACTGTGAACACTTATGGAAAGATTGATTAGTGCGCTCGAAGACTACAACATGTGCTGAAGCATCGAAGGACTGCAGTGCTCTTTGTTTCTTTTGCAAACTGGCCACAATTTCAAGGCACACTTACCTCCCCAGTGATATTGTTAACCTCCCTCCCACCCCCCCCTTCATTCTCTTTCACGTTCCACATTCCTCATTTCTTAACCGCAATAATCTAACCTCTCGCCGTTACGGTTCTCATGAATCGTCGACGCTTTTACGTAAATCCGCTTATCTGCCATGCGAACTTGATATTCTCCACCTTGCATATTTCCGAGAAGAAGCACCACAGAAAAGCAACAAGGATGTCTGGCTCGATGCACCATTTGTCGAATGATTCGGGTGCATCCGATTCAGCACACTGCTCGAACAATGAATGACGCCACTTGATGATGCCATATCAAACGTAGCAACATCATCGACAAGGTAGCAGTCATAAGCATTGAAATGAAGAACTACCCAACCCACTCTAGAAACCAAGCACAACGCAACAGCTTAGTGTTAAGGATCTCTGAAGCGGAGGGATGCCCAACATAACGGCATTTCATAGGACAGCGTCATGCAGCTGAGGGTTCTTGCTGAGTAAATATACGCGCATAGTTACGTGAGGCCAAAAGAATATCTAAACAAATAAAGAAGTACCTGCTAAGGAAAAATACGCGAGAGAAATGAAGAGAACCCGCACAAGCAATGTCTAAAACATGTTATAAACTTGGAAAGGTCAGGAACGTTCATGATCACGCTGAGCAAATAAATGAGGGATAGATAGAAGCTTTCGAGCCGACATGGTCAAGGAGCATATTCATCACCGATACAGTGATCCTCTCGTCAACCCCTCTGGCACCAAAGATTTACAGCACTTACCAGGTGAGGAGCTGCGCTGTCCAGTACATCACTCTCCATGTGCTCAAGAGAACGTGATCGGATACAAAATTACCCTTAACTCCACACTCGTTCGTAGTTACATTCGTCGCATCGATCCAGCCAGTCTTCTCCAGCAGACATCGCTTATACAGCGCCTGCAACGGCGATTACTTCAACCACTGTGAGCAACAAGTAACGTTGTCATTACGCAGTGAACATTTACTGTACGACTCACAACGCATCGTACACGTTATTTTAAAATTTATTAGGATCCAACACGAACGTCATAAGGCAGCCACACCAATACCGTGTTCCTTCCCCTCCTCCCTCCACAATTTTGAAGCACTTCACTCCAGTTTATCTTTATATCAGCACCACGTTCCATTTATCGTATTCAGCGGACATCTGAGACCATAAGGGGTTCCTCACAAACAGGAAACGAGAGGCTTCTTGTGTCTTACAAATGCCGCATGACTGAGAACAACTCTCCTCCCTTACACGCATAAATACCTATTCGCAAGTTAGCCCTCCGAATTCACTTCATTTCTCTTCCATTTTTAAGAACACCGTCTTAGTCACGCTTAATAACAAACTGAAATTTGCCTTAAGGTTAGAGAGTGATATTAGATGATTCCTTTCTGGCTTGATCAACAAACTTTTAAGGGGCTAACGATTCTGTGTTAGACAACTACCTAATTACGACGTCATGGACGTGTAAATCCCAAATTCAGAGATAACGGGTATTACGGGAACTGGTGCTGACCATCCCAACTTTACATCCGAACACTCTTCCTATGTCTGTTGATCATCTGCCGTTTGTTCATCCCCTTACTTAAGATGAAAACGTTTTTGCAGTGGAACGCTGCAATAGTTGGATACAGCATGTGCACAAGCTACACAACTCCTTTAGTCCAAAAGTTCCCCTATAGCGTAGTGTCTTTTGGTTTCTCCTGCATTGCAAAAAATACCAGAATTCGAGTTGTTTTTTTTTCTGATTTTTGGCAATTCTTCAAATTGGAGTCTGAACAATCTGACGTGAGAAATGTTCAGGTTTGCGTGACGCTTCACTGTCAAACATTAGCCTCCCACCTTTGATGGGCACCTTTATAACCTTTCAGACTATGTGCAACTTTTCTGACAAAAAATATTCAATGTATAAAACCAAATGTGTCTTATGGAACGGAGGAGCACCTCCTCAAACTTTGATAAATCAGCTCGTTATGGGAGCAATGTTGGAGAGTTCCATCATCGATAAATATTCAAGAATATTGAACCGTCCTTAAATGTTTATTTTCACAGAAATATACCTAACTATTCTTCAGAATGTTTGTCTCTCGAGTTGACTGCATAAAAGTGTTAATTTTAAACATATAAGTGAGGCAATCTTCGATGAAATCGTCGATCTGAATCTGACTATGAACAACCATTCATCACCACAAGAGAGCACATAAAAACACTCACTACTCATTGCGGATTTGCGTTAAACAGAGTTGCCCCTTAGCGTTTACTGCCGCAGAGATTTCAGCATTGATCCACATCAAAAACTGTACTTTCCCCTCCCTCTTAAAACCTACGCATAGACGTTACCAGCAAATGTTTTGAGTAAACGTTTCTGCAACGTTGAAAAGAATTCAAAGTTTGCTGCAGTAGCCATTGATTACAATATTATACGGTAATTAAATCGTTCCAAACAAACACTGAGCGCATTTACTGTGAAATCAGTAGCAACAATCGTAATTTGCTTCCAAGAGAAACAGATGAGCAAACGAATCGATCCAATTGAACAGACCTATTTTATAAGCAAAGCCTCTTTAACAAGAGTCATAAAAAGAGGCCTGTTTAATAATAACTCCTTTTTACGAGAAAAGATTGACTCACAACTGCAATATCTTCGGGAAGGATCGTTAATATCGTAAACGAAGAAAACCATCCAATAAACGTCGAAATTATAACAATAATGTGTTGTTGTTTGATATTGCCAAATTTGTGCAATAGGAAGAGTGTCACGAAGAATACAAATGCCCACTCGACGAACATCACCACCCTTCTGAAAGGACATAGTGAGTTTGCAGCATGCTCATTTATCGACACCAAACTAACGCAACTCATTCTATGCAACCATACAATTCCTCAGAGATTTCAACTGTGAACTGACCTTAGAAAATTAAAAACTGGAAGTAACATAACGACAACAACTATCCCACGACATTATCCAGACAACTGCGCTGCACATGGTCAACCCCTATGTCCCTAACCCCAACCTCGTTACAGTACGCTAATGCAATGTTAAGATATGGTCTTTAGTTGCAGAGTGAGTGGAACTATTGCAATGTAAGGTGAAATTTCGAACAGCGGGAAGGAAGGGGGAGGAGGCATCGGTGAACAAGAAAAGTCAAAAAGTCGTAATAGGGCTCTCGGCGGGAACTGGAAATCACTCAGCATGTTTATATGAATCATTCATTCATATCGCCGCAGTCACACAGTTCCACCGCAATATGGATTTCAATTCACCGTTCTATCCCTTTTTTCAGATTAGTTGCGCGGATTGCTGAGCTCTCAAATTCCTACATTGCAAGAATCAAAAAAGTTACTAATACTAGACCGGCTTCACGAATAACCCATCGGAGGTGATTGCTTCATAATGTACAATTGAGTGGAAACCCGCCGTGATGAGCACACAGCAATTTAGTGATCCCGCTTGCAGGTGCCACTCAATTTCCCGTCATGTGCTGCATTTGAAATAACGAAGGCTGAAAACTGATACACATCAGCAACACGGCAATAACCTCGTACTCTCTAATGTCGGTACCACGTGAAAACATACATTCAGTTATTCACCTCAACGCTACAATTTAGTTTGAACTGCGTTGTACCTGTTGTTTACCGAGTTGAACCGCAGTGACATATTTCACATCAGATTCCTGTTAAACGAGACGAATATTTCTAATATTTCTTTTACAGCCCACATTTATTACACTTTCTACAGCGCTATCGTTTTACAATTTTTCTTCCCCTGTTGAAACCAGTGTTGCGCTCAGACACGAAACCTATATATATTTACCCACGAACCCCCCCCCCCCCCCCCCCCCCCCCCCCCCGCCACACCCCATTTCATGTAGGTGTTACTCGTTAACTTTTCGCGGTATAAAACTTTCCTTTTTCAGCTTTACCATAAACCCTCCTCACCCAACACACCAATTTCCACATAAGTAGCAACGTCTCCAAGACATCTATTACATAGCAGTGTTGCTCCGGTGGCCCTCTAAATCGGGAGCTTCCAACAACCAACCCTCGCCCCTCACTCCAAACTTTCGTGTTTTACGTTACACGCACAAAAATGCAGTTGGTGGCCCGTATGAGCACACAAAGGGCGGCAAGTTTCCCTCGTACTCTCTTACATCGAATTGGCAGCACGCAACGCATTTCTTTACTGATTAATTTTAGTGACCGCAATGTTCACGAATTGTCGTGGGTGATTTAAAATGCTTCCTACTGAATAACGGCAGAATAAACAATGGTGGCATGACCATGCTTCTCGATGCAGCATATCGAAGCGATTACATCGAGACGTCCCTATCGACAGCAGCTGCCAACAAATATTGCAACGCTGAGTGACGTACTGTCTATTTGGAAGCACTCCTGTGCAATAAAAACTTTTATTGAAGATCTCTGTAAAAAAAAACAAAACAACAAATCAACACAAAACAATTCGCATCCGGAAATCAATTAAACACGTAGAATTATTCGAACGAAAGTGTTAAACTTTACAATTCAAAAATCAACAGATTTCTTTCATTTCCAATAGTTGCCTAAAAGCTCAGTGTTCGACCATGAAAACGGATTAAAAATCAATGGTCGCATTCGTTGATTTCCCCAGGATTTTTCGACGGAGTTTCCGCTTACACTAGAAGCTTCCGTTCCGAGTCAGGTCTACGAAACCTTTTGCCGCCGGATGGAAGCACAGCTTATCCGTGATAGATCATTTCTGTACCATATGAAAAATTGCTGCATTTTAGCAGACTTTTGAAGGGGGAAGATGTGGACAAAGAACACAATCCAGTCCACTTACATCTATTAAAAAAATCATCTTAGAAGACAATATTGTTCATATAAGGCATAAAAATCACAATAACTTCACTCACAATTTTATTTACACATAATGAAAGCCACAAATATTCAAATACTGCCGTCAGAAATCGACTACTTTTACTTTTTGCAACCTGAATAAAGATGATGTTGCCATCTCGTCTGCAAATACTGCTCTGGACATTCTCAAATTTGAAAATGGGAAATAACTGCGGTTTCAACTCTCAAAACTAGTTTGCAAATTTCCATGAGTTCCTTCACTTTCGTTTTTTTGGTGTTTTTCTTCTCTTTCTCTCTTTTTTCAATGTTTTGGAGTCGGCTGGGATGTGACAGGAGAATTAGACTGCGGATTGCGATATAAGGAAATAAACTCGTCAAGGATCCCACACCTTCGGTGGTATTCTGAATGAAGGAATGAAAGTATTTCATTTGCAATGGATGCCTGAAACCATTTCACCAGGCAGAAAACGAAAACTTTCAGCGAAACGGGAAAACATCACCTCCAATAGTTGCAAAGGGCGCTATTCCATTCACTCCTTCCATATGAACAAAAAAAATCTAACATAGGAACTTCGTCAGCCACCCGCACTGAATGCAGCTGCAACACAGATATTGCTGTGTGCATATACACATATGCAAACACAAAACCACAAGCAAGGAGATACAATGAACACCTACTTTAAAATGCACCAAACTTGAACAAACCCAATCGAATGACGCAATCAATCCCCATGAACTTTCGCAGGGAAATCACGACCTCATGAAATCAAAAAAAACATGGTGTTAGAATGGGTGATAACCAACGTCGCCCCTTCTTGCACATACATTCCGCTCCTTGCATATATACAGTCCCACCTAGATATCAAGGAATGACGTGGGATGCAACAGATGGAAGTTGTGCATATCCCGAAAGATATGTCTCAAATTTAGACACTAACAGGAAGCAGCAGAGTGATGCGAACGCTAACCCTGCTGAAATAGGCATGAACCTCGATTTGAAAACCGTCTGTTCGCAGCTGACAAACCCGTCAGTCTGTTTTTACATCCTTCTTTTGTAGAGCATCGCACGCATTTGCATCCTCTTTTATTCCCATTTTTTCGTCTAATGTAGTGCACTACCTCCTCATATAGTAATCAATAACAGTGGAGAAAGCTGCGAAACCGGCTGCGCCAAACAACGCCGGTTTGACCCCAGCTCTCAACCCAAGTAAGCCACCAACAATTGCGCCTGAGTATGTGCCATTCTTCCAGTCGCTTTTCGCCCGATACGTCTCCAGAAGGCACTCGCTGCCCGCGAACATCAACCCTATCGAACCGAAGTTCTTACCATACGACCACATGCGCCCTTTCATTTCCCGCCAAGTCTCTTTCAGCGTCAACTAAAAAAATACATGAAAAAGAATATTTAGATTTCTGTCTTTGCATTTTAAATGGCCAAAAGCGTTTTCTCAAACACTCAAAAATATTGGTAGTACTTTTGGCAATCCGTTTTACTTCGGAATCGATCGCTTTTACAGAATCGTTACGAAAAGATCGTTTAGTGGATCACATCTGACCAATTGTAGAACACATATGACTTGCAGTTTTAAGGTTCATTTGAAAAAATAATTCGTATGGAATATGACCTATTCAAATAAAACTAAGGGTCGGACGAAATTCACCTTCAACGCTCTTGTAAATTAAGTCACCAGCATGGATCGATAAACCATAAACCACTCCCCCCCCCCCCCCCCCCCCCCCCCCCCA